>JBBUKS010042179.1:0-10533 GCA_038050645.1 Hedychium gardnerianum | reverse complement strand
AGATTGTTGGATTTAATTATCCCTTGAGGTGAGCTCACATGTGATTTAAGACTAGCGATACCGAAACTCGTTAAGTGATCTAACTTAAGATTATTGGGTATCGGGTTATTGGATGTGGAGTTCATATGTGTAGAACTCATTATCCGCATTCATTATCATCTATGGGTTGATAATGAATGTTCACTATATATAGGGTTGGTCCCCAAGGGTTTAGGGAGATCTTGACTTAATTTCTTGTTCCACATCGACAAGAAATTTTACGACGTTGTCATCCCCTAAGCTCTTTGGAAGACTTCTTCTCTTCTTTTCACTACATCTTCTTCCACAGGGATCAAACCAATGACACTAGGACAAGGATAATGATTCTTCAATCAGGTTTCTTGTCTTTCAATTTATGTATTTACTTTGTTATGCCATATTTTTAGTTGATGAGACAAGATTCATACTCGTATGTTATATTTCCTATTTGAATTCTATTTAGTTCTTAGAATTTATACGGCTTAAGTTTTATAACATACCTATCATGGTACTCTATCCCGAGGTAAATGGATGATGATATTATTTTTATGGATGATGACTAAATAAATAAAAATTATTTTATTTGATGGATGCTGATTAAATTAAATGAAAAATATTTTTTTATGTTTAAATTAAATTGAAAAAAAAAATATGATTATATTTTTATTTTTATAAATAAGATGTTAATATGTATGAATTTGTGAGAAAAAATTAATTAAATATGAGTAATTTAAAATTATTAACTAAATAAAATTTAATTTTGGAAAGAGTTGCATTTATAATCAAATGATATGAGATTCTGTCTATGATTTCTGTCGGTTCTCTATTATGTTAGTGTGTTATTTCTAATTGACAAAGCCATTGAAAGTTTTATGTTGTTATTTTTTTTTTAATTGGTAATAGGTTAAGTATCTAAGTATGTGGTCTGATTAATTTTAGGATAATGGATTTGATTTTACGAAAGGTTTTCATCGATCATCAAAATAAATCAAAAAAACGTAAATAGAGACTAATCTTGACAAGCAATGTTTTTGAATCTACTAATCATTCAAAGGAAAATCTCCTATAATATATCACAATTAAATCTTAAACTTTAAATGTCTGATTATCATTAAAAGATTTAATCACGATATCCTACTTCTAAAAAAAATAAAATTGTCACATTAACTATCTCCCTACAATTGTCTCACGCTGTAAGGAGGGGTTAAGCAGGAATACAAATGGTAAATGTACGATGAAAACTCTACAGATAATAAAATCTTGGAATCAAACTCTATCTATTTAGACTATTTTTTATACGTTTGCTAGTTAGAGCATCCACATTAAATTTTCTAAATAAAAATTTTATTTTATATTTTATATTAAAAAAATTCTTGCATCACTTATCGTATTTATTTCCTAAATTTAAATTTTATGAACAGTATTTCTATCAATTTAAAAAATAAAATATAATCCCTAAATATTAAATAATATTTTTTTTCAATCTCTCTACTTCCTAAACTCTTCGTTATTATAAATATAATAATAAAAAATAGAAGAGAGAAGAAAATAATACAAAAGTAAAGATAGAGAAATTGGTGGGATGAAAAATAATGTTTTAGAATAATTGATGTAATATGAAATAAAAAATGATTATCTAAATTTAATAAAATAAATAATTTATTTAAAATTTTAAAAATATAATAAAAAATTAATATAAATGCTCTTACGCTACCTTCTGGGGCAACGACACCCTACTTTTAGAGCCATTGTGTTATTGTCGCGAGTGTTCATCGTTGTATTCCAACGAGAACAATTATAATTTTTTTTCTTTTTATTTAACAATATTTTTTTCTTTTTTTTTGTTTCGTACGTTTTTTATAAAAAATTCCTTTCTCTCGTTGTTTTATTTGTTTTCCCCTTTTATTTCTTGCTTCTTTTTTCTTTTACTATTGCTTCTATTTATCTCATCGCCCAATGACCAACATTCCAAGTTTATGATCCCTAAAAAAAATAATCTATAATATATTATAATTGAAAATTAAATCATAAATATATACTAAAACATTATTACTGATATATCATAACGCAGGGCTACTATTACTTTTATTTTTTAGATAATACATATATCCAACTTTTTAAATTAACTAATTCTAAAAAAAATACCTATGATCAACTCAGTCACGTAAATTTTCACGTACTATTACTTCCACCATAATACTGAAGATTGGTTGGGAGAAAGTATAGATGATGGTAAAATAAAAATACAAAAGAGATAATATTTTAAATAAAAAATATGATAACTTAATAGAAATTATAATTAATTTTTTATTTATTATATAAATAAAAAATATTAATTACTAAATAACATTCAAATCGAATCTTTAATTTATTATAAACTCGTCCATTTTGAAAAAAAACTATTTATTACATATGTATTAATTTTAAATATTTTAAATTTATTTATTATAAATGCATTTTTTTATCACATATAAATCAATTTAAAATTAATTTAATTTTGTTTATATGATTTAATTCCTTATCTATATTAGTGTTGGCGTAACAGCTCATGACATGCCAATTTAGTTCCAATAGAAACGGTTTAGGGCCATGGCACGAGAGGAACGAGCACGAGCGCGCAAGAGTGATGCCACTGGAGCTACCTGCGAAGTGCAGCGATCAGATATTTTATAAGAATGATTTTTTTTCAACAGCGTTGACTATTAGGTATTGAATTGCGAGTATTTTTAATTTATATGATAATCGATAAAAAAAATTGATCAATTTTATAATTAATTAATTTTAAAAAATTTATATTTAAATTTTTAAAAAAATGTTTTTTTTTTACCATCCAAGTAGCGCTTAAAATAAAGCGATCTCCCGTGCCTACGCTTAGCGCAAGATGGGGCTCGATCCTCCTCGGGAGTTGCTGAGCAGACCATGTTAGCCTGATCACTCTGGATTTCTCGTTTGACCAAAAAAATAATAATAATAATAATAAAATATAGTGTCTAATTTGATCCTACTTTCACGCAAGTTTGCTCCTTTTTCATCTTCTTGTACTCAACTTCGAATTCGCACTAAGGTAATAAATTAATATGCATTCAATGCCATTAAAAATTTCGATACTGCCGTTGCACCCGATCTAATAATCCCATCCCTTTCGATCGATCTATCTATCTATCTACCTCTCTCTCTCTCTTCATCTTCCTCCTCATTATAGAATTTAATGAATTGTAGTTAACTGTGAAAAAGCACACATGCTTCGATTTCCCAAGCCTCCTCCGGCCACCCTCACTCTCCTCTGCCTCGGCCTCGCCTTGTTCGCCTTCCTCTACCTCGTCATCTACCCCAACGACTTCCAGCTGCAGTCCTTCATCGCCGTCTGCCGCTCCCCTTCCTCCCCCGTCATGCTCGATCCCATCACCCCGAAGCCCGACTTCCGGCTCCTCCTCGGCATCCTCACCCTCCCCGACCACTACGAGCGTCGCCACCTCCTCCGCCTCGTCTACTCCCTCCAGCAGCGGCAGCACGACCTCACCGCCCAGATCGACGTCCGCTTCGTCTTCTGCCGCCTCACAAAGGAGGACCAGCGCGTGCTCGTGGCCCTCGAGATCATGCGCTACGCCGACATCATCATTCTCAACTGCACCGAGAACATGAACCAGGGCAAGACCTACGCCTACTTCGCCAACCTCCCTATCCTCTTCGGCGACGGCGAGACGCGCTACGACTTCGTCGCCAAGGCCGACGACGACATCTACTTCCGCCTCCCCAAGCTCATCGAGTCGCTGAACAAGATGCCGCGCGAGGACTTGTACTACGGATTCGTGATCCCCTGCACGAGCATGGACCCGTTCAGGGACTACATGTCCGGGATGGGGTACGTGGTGTCGTGGGACTTGGTGGAGTGGATCGCGACGTCGGAGATTGCCCGGAACAACACCGAGGGACCGGAGGACATGATGACGGGGAAATGGCTGCAGTGGGGCGGGAAGGGGAAGAACAGGTACAACACCAAGTACGCCATGTACGACTATCCGATTCCGGTGCCGATCGATGAGTGCTCGCATGATTTCGCGCCGGAGACGATCGCCGTGCACCGGCTGAAGGACAACATGAAATGGGCGCGCACGCTCCAGTACCTGAACGTCACCGACGGATTGAAGCCCTCCAAGCTCATCTACCACATTTGATTCTGACTTTTATTTTTATCATTGAATTAATATTTATTTTTGGATGAGAATATCTGTTATGATCAAATGCACGCACCCTGAAACATGAATTTAAATTTAATTCAATAATAAATATGAAAATAAATGTATTAAATAAGGAAAAAATCGTACTTAATTTTTTATTTATTACCTAAATGGAAAATACTGATTATCAAACAAATCAAATCTCTGATTATTATTCTTCGATTTATTTCCTTTTATTGCTAAAGTGCTAATTTGAATTTATTTTTAATTTCTTCACTTTATTCTCAAATTTATTTCTATCTATTTCCTTCTCTTTTTTTTACTAAATTGCTAATTTGGGATTATTTTTTATTTCTTCACTTATTTTCTAATTTATTTTCTTTCATTGTTGAAGTGCTAATTTGGGGATTATTTATAATCTTTTTCTTCAAATATTACCTATTATGATGATTTATTTCCTTCTCTGCATTATAAATTTAAATTTTTGATTACTCTTGAGAAATTTTAAATATTTCATTTGGATTATAAAAATTTATTAGAATTTCTTAGAGTTCCGTAACTTAATTTGGCTTCACTCTTGCAAAGCATCATAAGAAGATAAGAAGTTACTGAACTTAGCTATAAGGTGGATGTTCAATGTTCATTATTAGAGGTGTTGTTTGGGAATAGGCAGTGTTAATCCAACAATTTAGATCCGGTCAGTCAACATATTGATAAGCTGATAGCTCGAATTGGTGGAGCTCAATATGACGATGTGAATCTAGCTCCATCTATATTCTCAACGCACCCTTTTATTATCCTTCTTGATATCATTGCAATCAACTTAATTTCGTCAATCGTCGAGTTATCCCTTCAGATAATGACACAGCTCCTTCGAGTAAGTTTTTCCTTATGGATAAAAGTGTTACGAGATGAAGGTGAAATCTTCTTTCTTTAGGACGATATTGTTCCGCTCAAGTGCTTACGGTTGATTGACAATCATCTCCCAAAATATAATAATTTACTATTCGAAATAAGAATACTCCAAATTTTGAGTCTTAATGAATTTTCAAAGCCTTAGAACTTTTTAGAGAGGAGAGAAAAAAAAAATAAGTGAAATGAGGAATAGATTTCTTTCTACTGGGATAAAGAGTTTCTCCCAAAAGATGAAGATACACTTTTAAGGATTAACAAGACATAGGTGTGCCTTTTAAAAATATCATTAACTGAATTAATTTAATTAATGAAGTTAACTATTTTAATTTTGCATATGCATATATGAATTACTTGATTAATTAATCTTTATTTAGTCAATTAATTAATTTTTAATAATTAATTGATTAATTTTTCTCAAAAATTAATTTTGATTTTTTTTACCCCTCAATGTTTTCATGCGGATTGACATTCACACATACTCAAATTAACATTTGTGTATTTGCACCCATGAACTCAGCTCATGTACGAGCTAATACTTTTATCCGATCATACTAAGCCAATATTAATTTTTTATTCACTCGAGAAATTAATTTACAATCATCTACTAATGAAATATTTATTTTATCTCTATTTAATTTACACACTAGACTTGGCTGAGATGTTTCCCTAAGGAAGGAAGGAGACACTAAGCGCGCTTTTGAAAGCTGCTAAAGCTATAAAAACAAAAGATCTCTAGTGGAATACACATTAGAGAGAGAGAGATCACTAGAACGAGCCACTGCTTGTCCCCAAGCAACATGACTTTCCTACAAGGTGGACAAGATGGATTGTGCTTCCAATTGCTGGTCAAGCATCAAGTTTGATAAAGGAAACCAGAACGTAGAATTACATGGGACGACTAGAGCTTTTGATGAAGAAGGAAGGAATGGAATATATGAGAAGTACAAAATGCTACATGGCAGCTAGGAGAGACAACAGCAGCCTTACAGAGGGACAGCAATTTTTTCAACATATGTAGCCATTTTGGACAATGACACTGGGCCTCAGACTTCTGGTAGGGATTGGGAGACCAAATCAAAACACTTGTTCTCATATTTCCAAGTCATAAAGTAGCAGACAAAGTGTTGTGGCTTTGACTTCTGGGACTTTGAATTGTCAAGGTGAAGGTGCTACCTTTCAAGGTTTGAACTTTACCCCAGCCTAGCCGTCAAAAGGGAAGAAACATGAAAGCTTCATATGTATACATACGTACTCCTCGTTGCTCTAAACCTAGAGAAACGACTAGTCCAATTGAACACCCAGAACCTTCTTGATGGTCAATCAAGAAGGTTCATTTGCATGAGCTAGTTAGCTGGTCAAGTAGGCAATATAGTATAGGTTGTCTAAGCGAGCTAGATAAATTAAGCAAGTTGAGTGAATCGAATAAATCGAACGAGTCCAATGTATCAATCAAATCAGACTTATCAAACGAGTCAAACCATCCAAAAAGAATGAGAGTGGGCCAAAAATAGATTGGATATGATCATTGGACTTACATGGTAGGTGTGTTGAACAGGTAAAGTCGGGCTAGTTAGATGACCCAGTATGAAGTCGATCAGTTTAGTCTAGCTAGACAGTTTGAGGAGATGAACCATCTGGCCAATCTAATCAAGCCAGATGGTCTGACCAGACTAAATGAGACGGTCAAAATTCAGTCATGTTGAACAGATAAATCATTCATCTCTCTTACAATTAGGTCGAAAACTAGTTAAATACGGTTTCCGTGTGCATTCCATCGCAACTAGATTATTCCTGCACGGTTGGTGATGTCCCACTTGGCCATCAAGATCAGTTCACTGGATGTTTGTTTGCACAAATCGCCATTGCTTGTGAGCAATATCATCAAGTACAAATTCTACTTTATTGAAAAAGAAAAAGCTCTTTTGCACAGAGTTCCATCTGGGTCTTCTTAACTTTGAATACTTGGCCTTCAAATTTAATATCCAAGTGCGCCTTCCACTTGCACCAGTAAAATAATTAATTATTCCTTTACTTTAAGAGATTGTGGAAGTTTCTACCTTGTAACTTAGTAGACACTGCAACACCTTAATGCTTCATTTACTAGAATCCAATTAGGTGTATCAAATTCCTCCTTGATACCTCACGCCCTTTGTATTTCCAGTTCATTTCCCTTGGGTATCCCTTGTGCTTATCCCCATATACCTTTCCCAAGCGTCAAGAGAGGGCTTGATGCTGATGAGAGATTATCCCCATGAGATTCTCAGCAATAGGCAAGGACAAAAGAAAAATACACAAGCCAAGTCTCTTCTTATTTATGTCTAATCCTCCCCACTATATTTGTTAATCACACAATCATCAAAGTAGGGATTGCCTTTTAGGGTGTCAAAATTTTACTTTTAGAAAGTGTTAATATTGTTCTTTGCACCCTTCTCAACGTCAGGCTATTAAAGTCAATGTGAGGCTCTCTCTCCTTTGGTGTTCATCTACTTCCCTTTGTTAATTAATTGGGAAAATATGTATCCACTTGTCAAAGAGACTTAAGGCCACTAATCACTCTTTCATTTTTTAGTCATAGGGTTGTTGAAATGTTAATTAGGGTTCATTGTGAATGGAGACAATCACCGTGATGACTATCAACTCAAGCTATTACTGTAGAAAGTAAACAAAAGGTTGTCAAGTGGATAGGGCATCTTGAATTACTTGTCCCTGTACACATTTCCTTCTTGAAATCAGGTAAAACCAAGTGCATCTATTATGAAGAAACAGAGCAAAGAATACAATAGTCTTAAGTTGACCAAATCTATCTACATCTTTCAAGCTAGTGTTATTACTCTTGGTGTAATAAATTAAACAGGTAATGGGAAATCAGTCTCTTAAGCTCATTATAAAATAGTTGCAGCTCTGTGGATTTGGGATGTAGTCAGGTTGGTTGATGACAAGTTTTTTCTTACAATAAAGCTATCTACACTATCACCATGGAGAATTTTGCTAATAAGATTTTGGATAGTCCAACAGTTCCATATGTCAAACTAAAGAGATTTACTTTGAAGCTGCTGCCTAGAGAACAAAGGTCATGCATTGAAAAGTTGTGCAAAGATGGCCAAAAGCAATGACAAACGAAACCCTGGAGAACAATTCAGCAAAGCCTGCTACCATAACAAGTCAAAAGCAGTTTCGTCCTGTCCTAAGCATCACATCAAACCTGTGCAACTTTTCTGTCCCGGTCTCTTCCTATTTAACCTGGTCTTGTGCCACGGTTCTTCTATTGTCTATCAAAATTAAAAGCTTTCAAGTTGTGTAACTAAGAGAGAGGAGAGACATGGGGAGGGCTCCGTGCTGTGACAAGGCTAATGTGAAGAGGGGACCTTGGTGCCCTGAGGAGGATGCTAAACTCAAGACTTACATTGAAGAGCATGGTACTGGTGGTAACTGGATTGCGCTTCCCCATAAGATTGGTTAGTGAATTGGTTGGGCTTTTTGTTCCAAGGAAAAGAAGTATTGAATCATTAGAAAGTTATTCAAGTTATTCCATGCATGAACTAAGTTTAACTACCCGTCTACTCTTAAACACTTTGATACTAATTGCAAGGATATATATTTTAGATGTTTCAAGGTGGTCTATATTTCAGGAGACTGAATCTTTAGTAAAATATCTGAGTAGCAATAAGATAACAGAAATTATTCGAGAATAATCTGAAAACCAAGTTGTAACATAGGAAGGGTTTAAAGTGTGCCACTGTTATTGCAGGGTTGAAGAGATGCGGGAAGAGTTGCAGACTAAGATGGCTGAATTATCTGCAGCCAAACATCAAGCACGGTGACTTCTCCGAGGAAGAAGACTTCATCATTTGTAATCTTTATGTTAGTATTGGGAGCAGGTAGTTAGTTATTGAATCATACAACTCAAAACCTTTTAGATTTCTTGACTTTCTAATCAATGATTCAATTATATATATTCTTTCTACTGACAAAGAACAACTCATCTAACTCTGCATATATAGGTGGTCAATAATAGCAGCTCAATTACCAGGAAGAACAGATAATGGCATCAAGAACTATTGGAACACAAAGTTAAAGAAGATATTTCTCGGGAAGAATAAAAAGCATCATACAATATTGCAAGAACAAAAAAGGCACTCAGAATGCATACCCACGTCGGCCATAGAAAGGATGCAACTCCATATGAAGCTTCAAAGCCTCTACAATCCCTTAACCTTGTGCCACAATCCTGCATTTTGGCCCAAGTGGCAAACCAACGACCATATCAGCACTTGGAAGGATGCCTGTGTCATTGAGACAAACTATCAAACAGAATGCAGTCAAGTCAACCTTCTCCATATGCACGACATTAACTGCTCAAAGCTACAGTTTGACTTACCTCCAGACATGAATCCATCAGCTTCACGACACATCAACAATGACATATTTGAGGATAAAAATGGGTTCTTTGGGCAGGATGAGCACGAGATGAATGGGTTGTGTGATTACAGATCACAAATCAATTGGGAGAAGGAGAGCAGGGATTCATGGGCTACTTCTAGTGGCGATTTCCAGGAGGAGGCATCGAGCGCTTGGGACTTGTCGGCAGTTTTCCAGACGGATTCTATTCTTCAAAATGGCAACAGAGATTTGTAATGGACGAAACAATTCGATTGCATCAGTCTTGATGATGTTTGGATTCCATAATGCATGTTGTAATAGTTGATGTAGATTTTGTTGATGATAGTTGTGGATTTTATCAACTAAAGGGACACAAAAGACATGAGAAAAAGTGGCACGATGCAAGCAACGTAAACCTGAGTTTATGGGGATATTCTGCAAGGCTATATAAGCCTATGTTTGGTTAGACTTAGAAGGAACATGCCAAGGAACCGAGTGTGCTTAGGTGAACTGATGAGACTGGATGAACAATTTAAGCTTGTCAAGCTAGTCGAGTCGATTAGGGCCAGTAGGTTAGGTGAGTCAGATGAGCTAGTTAGATGGCCAAGTTAGTAAAGCAAAGCTAGTCAATCAAGTTTAGCCACACTTAATATTGACCTTGTGTAAATTCTCAAGTATCAAGAAAAATATATATATTCCTCAAGTTACTAAGTAAATTTGAAGTCGATCAATGTAGACCCGGCCCAGGCCCATAACTAGGTCAACGGACTAGTTACCCATTGACCCAGGTCGTGGGCCTGAACTATTTGTCGAGCATTTAAGGTTCAGGCCCTCATTTAAACGGCGGCTAACTGTGTTTTTTTGAATTTTTCTTTATAGATGAAAATTTAATAAAATGAATTTCGTTGCTATTAGAACTTGAACCCGGATCTCCAGAATGAAAACCGAATATCCTAATCAACTAAAATATAACTATTAATGTCTATATATGTTGGTTAATTTATTAATAAATAATTAATAGTTTTCTTTTGCTATATTGTTA
>JBBUKS010042160.1:0-10534 GCA_038050645.1 Hedychium gardnerianum | reverse complement strand
TTGAATCTCCTTACTATTTAGATATCATGCACTATCTTTCTTATACCCGCTGAGTATTTCTTTTGTACTCACTACCCCTTGCTTTCATTTTATTTCCAGTATAGCATGTATATGTTGATTGGGTCGCTTGGAGGATTCTATCCATGCCATCCCATTCACATCGAGCATTGGTTTATCCGTTTCGTTTCGATTTGCTTTGCTTCTGGATTTTTTTCTTATTGAACTTGTATTGTAATAATTGACTTGTATTTGGACTTTCTGTTTACTCTGATTATGTACGTGGTGATTTATGTCATGCCGGCATGCAGTCGAATTTTGGTTTTATAGTGAGATGGTTCCCCTTGTTTGTTTTTATATCATTGAGTATACCATGGTGGGGTATTTTATTACACTGCGTGGTTATGTATACCTTAGTAGGGTATTATATTACATTGTGTGGTTGTGTTTGGATGAGTTTTGTGGACTCATACCATGTTGTATCTAAGATTATCACAAGGGGGTATCGTCCGACTCAACGGGCAAGTGTACCTGGGGCATGATAGTGTTAAATTGGGTTGACACATTTACGGGTTCACACAAAATGTATCAAATTGATAATTTGATACATTATTAGAAATCAATTAATAATTGTTTGACTTGATTGACACGTGCATAATTGTCATGCTCATACATATTTTAATTAAATATTTTTTTATTTATGCCATGTCATATCATGTCATCATGCTAGCCTCACTTTATTGCTTAATCTAGAATGACTAGATAGGAAAAAGATGGTTTGATTCTTGCCTAACATAATACCAGGGTGGAGCGAGATGATAGTACGTTAAGGAAGCTTGGTCTAGGTAGTCAAGTGGGGTAAGGAGTATCCTGCTTAGTTTGCTTAGCTAAATGGAACTAACTGAAGTAACTCGCCACATCCTAGACCAGTTAGATCAGGGTTTTTCAAGAAGTAGGTTAAGTGTATAATTTCTTAAATAAGTTTTGTCTAAGAAAGTGGTCGTTGCTCTAATACCCAAGAAGGCCTTTGTGCCTCACCATGGCCTGGAAGCTAATTTTTGAAATGTGCACTTAACTGACTAACAGCTAAATGTAAATCTAACACAAGATCAAACAATCTACAAAATTAAATTTTAAATCAAGTAAAATTGAGTAAACATCTCATAAAACACATAAGGTTACTATAATTGAATGTACTAAAACACCTATAACTTGTGAGATGATAAGGACACTTAAATTGAGAAAGTTTAAAAAAGTTTTCAAAATCTATAGATTATTTTTTATTTTTTTTTAAAAAATAGTGATTCAACATATTAATGTTTTAATGTATTTCATGCTTGATTGGGTGTAGTATAAATATAATTTTTAAAAAATAAAATCTATGTATTTTGAAAATTCTTTATTGTTGACCAACACTTAGAAGTCTACATCCCTAGGTCAACACTAGAACCCAGTCCACTAGACACTTAGGTAGATTTTTTGTGGTTAACAAGGATAATCAGGATGTGTCAGGTTAAGTGGAAGGTACCTTTGAATTTTTTTAAAAAAATATTTTAAATATTCTTAAAAATATTTTAAAAATTCATGAAAATATTTATAAAATATTTTGAAAATTCTTGAAAAGTCTTCTGAAATTCTTTGCAAAAACCTTTGAAATTTTTGAAAAATCTTTGAAAAATTCTGAAAAATTCTGAAAAATATTTAGCAAAATTACTTTGAAAATTCATGTTTTGAGTTTTGAAAAAATGATTTTGAAAAATGCAATTTTAATTGTTCTTTTAATTTGGATCAACGCCTAAGACACATAAATAATTTTCCTTGTAGTTAACAAGGATTCCTAAGGGTGTGTTAGGTTGAGGGAGAGTCCTGATTCAAAGGAAAAAAAATGTTTTGAAAATTTTACTTTAATTATTCTTTTGATTTGGATCAACCCCTAAGACACATAGGTAGTTTTCCTTGTGGTCAACAAGGATTCCTAAGGGTGTATCAGGTTGTGGAAGAGTCATGATTGAAAGATAAAACATACTTTTCAAAATTGTGTGATTTTTTTTTTGGAAAAAGTTTGAAAATTCTTTGAAAAAGTTTTAAAAAGCCTTTAAAAGATTCCTTGAAAAATCTTTGAAAAACTTGAATTTTTTTTTTGAAAAATCTTTGAATAATCTTCAAAATCTTTGATTTTTTTTTCTGAAAAATCTATACAATACTTAGCACATTTTTTTTTTTGAAAAATCCTTAAATACTTAGCAAATATTTTTGAAAATCCTTTAAGTCTTAAATCTTATTTTTGAAAACCTTATCTTATCTTCAAAATATTCTAAGTGTTTTCAAAAATTAACATTTTTAACAATGTGCCTTAAATGTCTTTTCAAAAATTTCTATAAACCTAACTTAAAATCTTTTGGGAATACTTTTCAAAAATCATTATTGGTGCAAAGCCTAAGGTAAACCTTAGGTAATTTATTTTTGATGTGTGTCAAAGGAGGAGAGTGAACCTTAAGTTAGAAATATTTAGAATATCCCAGTTTAACATAAGTAAATCTAACTTAAGAGTATTGTCAAACATTAAAAAGAGGAAGATTGTTGGTGCAGGAAACACCAGATAATCTTCTAGGGTTTCGATGTTTGATAATGTACCAAGGTCTGGTCAGTTTGACCAAGGGTTGATCCAAACAGGACTTGATGTTTGGAAGAGAGAAATCTAGTTAGGTCAAAGTTGACTAGATGACTAGCAAGGAGAAGTCTAGTCAGGTCAACGTTAACTGCATGACTATCAAGGGAAGTCCTAACTGGAGGTTAGGAAGGTAATAAGTCTATCGAGTGATTGGTCCTAACTAGAGGTTACGCAAGGGTAAGTCCAAGCAGGTCAAGGGTGATCGGATGTTTAGCAAGAGAAAGTCCTAGCAAGTTAAAGAGAATCGGATGTCAGGCAAGTCAAGTCCAAGAAGGTCAAGGTGACTGGATGTTTGGTAAGGGAAAGTCCTAGCAAGTTAGAGAGACCCGAATGTTAGGCAAGGGAAGTCCAAGCAGGTCAAGAAGACTAGATGTTTGACAAGGGTGTGTAGTCTACTGAGTGACTAGCAAGTCCAAGCGAGTTTGGAGGACTAGAGGCTTGGCAAATTGAAATCCTGGGGAATGAACCCTAGGTGGTGAAATCTTAAGGAGTAAACCTTAGGTGGTAAAGTCTTGGAGGAGTGACCTCCAAGCAAAAGGTAAGCTAGTAGGTCAGATAAACTTACAAGATTAGGCTAGGTTGCTTCTTGTGTTTTGTATAATTATTTTGTTGGAACCCGGAGTTGGAAGAAAAAATAAAGAGAAAACAAATGCAATCATATGTAGGCTGAACCAAGTTTAGAGTGAATCAAACTTGACCCGGGTCGAACTAGACATGAATCAATTTAGTCGATCGAACGAGTTCGGTTGACCAAATGTGGATTCGAATCCGGGTTGGGTTTGGTTGATCGAGTTTGAGTTTGGACTTGGATCGGTGACTTGTCTTGGTTCAATCAACTAAAAAACTGATTTGATCAACCAATTGGGTTGTTAGGACACGTAGAGAGCTAGAGGGGGTGAATAACTTCAATTGCTTCTTCAATCTTAATGTTGCAGTGGAAAAACTCAAAGTGACTCCACAATGCTAACACTTGAATTTTACTCTCCACCTCCTTGAGGTGACTAATCCAAGAGTCCACTCTCCTCACTCACAGATGCACTATAAAAATCTCCTTCCTAGAGGTGGAGAAGCCTCATACAAGCATAAGCACAAGCATGAGTATACAACAAAATACAAACAAGAAGAGAAAGCAAATATAATAGAAAGCTTTACAATGAAGAACCTTTGCTTTCTTGATCTCTTGTTAGTAGAAAATGCCTCTTGGTGGTTGAAAATGCAGCAGCACTTTTTTTCCCAACTCAAAAGAACTGGTGTTAGCTTCCCGTGCTTCAATCCTTAGCGAAAATACCTTTTATCGGGTTGACCTTGGGTTCCCAATCGATTAGGACATCCCCCAATCGATTGCCATGTCAAATGACCATTCAAACACCTGTGAAAATGACTCTCTTTTTCCCATAATCGATTGGTGAGTCAAACCAATCAATTCCAGCACTTCTGTGTTGTCACAAGAAGGTTCCCAATCGATTACCTTAATCGATCGGCTTGACTTAATCGATTGCCCAATCAATTTCAGCACATTTTGTGCTCTCTCGCAAAAAGGACCCTAATCGATTAGCCGAGCCTCAATCAATTTCCCTAATCGATTACAACCCCTTTTGTTCTCTCGCAAAACACTCCAATCGATTAACCGACCCCCGCCTATTATGCTTCGCGAAAACACAGCCTCCAATCGATTAGAACATGCCCCAATCGATTCTGATTCCTTATGCTCGGTTCTAATCGCCATCAGTCGACTGATCAAACCATCAGTCGACTATTTTCATCAGTTGAGTCCAACAATCGAATCGACTTTCTTCATTTCTAAAGCCATCAGTTGACTAAGACCATCAGTCAAGCACAACACGCGAGTCCCACTCGCTTTTGTACTCTTCAAGTCGACATCAGTCAATTGATGAACAGATCCAGTCGACTAATCACATCAGTCGAGCATAACACGCGAGTCCCACTCACTTTTGGACCTTTCAAATCAACATCTATTGATTGATCCAAACCACCAGTCGAATGATCCTATTAGTTGAACAGAGCGCGTGAGTCCCACTTGTTTCTTTGCTCTACTGTTTGACATCAGTCAACATATGGACAACATGAGTCGATTGATATTCATCAATCGAACAGAACACGCGAGTTCAACTTGCTTTTGTTCTTTTCAAATCAATATCAATCGACTTATGTGAAACACTAGTAAATTGATTATCCGATTCGAATGTGCTGACAGAGTATTAGTCGATTGATTTCCATATCAATCAATTGATTCTCATTTCTCAACCTTTTCTCACACGAAAATAGCTCCAATTGATTGGGCCAATCGATTGTCCAACTCTAAAGTCATCCATGACTCATTGGGGCTTCCCATTGCCTAGCATCCGATCAACCTTAACCTACCAGCACTTCTTCACCAAGTGTCCGATCAATCTTTGACCCACTTGGACTTTCCCTCACCTAGCCCCACTAGAACTTTCGTTTCCTAGTTCCCAACTAGGACTTTCTAACTTGTGTCAAGTGTTCAGCTCCCAACTAACCCACCTTGGACTTAACCTAGTTCCCAACTAGGTCTTCTAATGCCTAGCCCCTCTAAGACTTTCCTAACCTAGTTCCCAACTAGGTCTTCCCTCGCCTAGTTCCCAACTAGGTCTTCCATTTGCCTAGTCTCACTACGACTTGCATTACCTAGTTCCCAACTAGGTTTTCCATCGCCTAGCCCTGCTAGGACTTTTAGTGCCTAGTTTCCAACTAGTTCTTCCACCGCCTAGCTCCGCTAGAACTTTCCATTTGCTAGTCCCACTAGGTCTTTCCTTTATCAAGTGTATGGTCATCCCTTGACCTACTTGACTTCTCTCTTGCATATTATGCATGAGCCAACCCGAGCTTAGTCAATTTGGTCAACCTTGACCTGAGGATGATTGCACCGATAATCTCCCTTTTTTTGATATTTGACAATATGTTTAAGTTAGACTAACTCATTAGCCTAACTTCCTTCTTCTTATGTCAAAGCATGAATGAGGGTTTCCTAGCTTAAACCCTACATTCTCCCCCTTTGACACACATCAAAAATTTCCCTTTGAGATTCACTCCTCTTTAACCTCCAAAACATCACAATGAAAGTCTCATACCTTTCATTGTTTCTAGTGCTCAACCTTGAGCATTCAAACATTTCACCACAATGAAGGTTTTCAACCTTCCATTGTCTCCAATCATCATAGGGAAGATTCCTAATCTTCCATTGTCTCCTCATAACAAAAATCTCCAAACCATGCCTTTAAGAAGACCTCCTCCTTAATGTAAGATATGATAAATAAAAAATAATAATAATATGATAAATAATGATTAACAAATAATTTCTAAGAATTTTTGAGAAATTTTCCAAGGTGTAATCAGAATTTATATGATGTTAAGGGGATGGAATTGATTAGACTTTGAGGGAGCTTGATGAAATGTTAATTGATATAAGGGTTAATTGATTAAAGTAAAGTTTAGAGAATTATTTGGGTTAGGGGTTAATTGATGTTATTAATTTAAGGTTTAATTGAAACCTAAGTTTTAAAAGGGAAAGAGAAAACCTATTTCTCTTCCTCTCCCTCACTCGTCCCCGCCACCAACCTTCCCCCCCCCCTCTTCTCATCCTGACATCAGTCATCGCCCCTTCCCGATCCACCCATCGCTGCCAGCGCACGCTATCACTCCATCGGCCGGTGCCACCATCGCAACTCGCATTCGTCGCCGGCCAGCCCACAATTGTGGCTACTAGGTTGCATCCACAACCACCGCTGCCTCTCTCCTTCCCCGGCGCCTGCCTCACTATTCCTCACCCATCACAGTCAGCCATCCTCGACGTTGTCATACCCTCGCCGTTGGCCAACCCGCGACCATCACAACAGTCCGCAGCCATCGTTGCTAGGTCAGGCCTCGGCCACCACAGCAGCCCTCCCCTCTTCTCCGGTCACCACAACCCCTTGTGATCCCGCTGCTAACAGCTACAACCGACCACCGTCGTCTCTGTTCTTCTCCGGCCAGATCTGCTCACATAGCTTCTAGATCCAGAAGCCATCTCGCGAAGCCACCTCATTCACCACCAAAGCCACCACCAACAAATTTGCTCTTCGGTGGCTACTCCTCCTCTACAAGCTCAGTGATTTCAGAGCTCCATTGCTATAGGCCATCGTTGGTAGCCCATCGTCGGAGAGGAAGAAATCGACATTAGGGTAACAAACCTCTTTACCTAATTGGTTAGTTAAGTTTAGTTAGATGAGCAATCTAGTGTGAATCGATTTAATGGATAAGTTGGTTCTATAAGTAACTAAATTGTTTAATTGGCTATATTGACTAACTTATGTATTGGTTAATAAATAGGTGGGAACTATTACTGGACATATAGTGGAATTTAGTGACATGTTGTATTTTCAGTTGTAGGACTTTGAGTTGAAGCAGATTTTCGATCGTGAAGACATTCAATACGATGTACACATTAGGCGGGTATTTTTTTCCTTGCTCTCTTTAGGATATTGATCTTAGTGCATGAGATATAGATTTGATAGGTAGTTTTATTACTTTGACTCTATTCTTATTCTTGCTTGAGTTTGATACTTGATTTCTTGATCTATAAGTTGATCATTTTGATATTCATACATTCTCATTTTGGAAATTCATGTTTTATAGTTGTGCACGCGTGTGTGGTGTGTACCATAAGGGTTTATCCTTCTATTTGTAGTTATACACACGTGTGTGGTGTGTACCGTTGGAATTTATCCTTCTATTTATAGTTGTAAACACGTGTGTGATACGTAGCGTAGGGATTTATCCTTCTAGTTGTAGATATACACACGTGTGTGATGTGTATCATAGGGGGTTATCTTTCTGATTGTAGTAATACACACGTGTGTGGTATGTACCGCAGGTGGTTTATCATGCTAGTTGTGATTGTATACTTTGCATTTCATGCATGTTGTCAACTACGATCTCCCTTGTAGTTGAGTGAGAGTCATCATCCATATCCGCCCACTCGACCACTCGGGATAGTGGTAGCTAGAGTGGTGTGCAGCTTGTCATGTCGTATCTACTTGGCCACTCGGGGTAGTGTTAGCTGGAGTTGCATGCAGGCAGGGACCTTCTCCATTTGTAGCTAGATAGCTACTATGTATACTGTCCACTCGGCCACTTGAGAGAAGTGGTAGCTGAAGTGCTATACAGTTGTCATGTTCTACCCACTCGGCCACACAAATGTTGTGGTAGCAGGAGTGGTGAGAGGGAGTGACCATGTATATGCATGGATATGTATATACTGTGGTTATATTATTATGTGATGTTTATCATATTTGTGTGATACTTGTGCATTGCTTTGATGTATACATCCTGTCTTTGATTGAGTCATATCTCTTCCAGATAGTGATTGTTATACTCTGGGTTGCCCACGAGACTCATTCATGGTAGAGTGTTTCTCTCGCAGCCCGTAGCTAGATAACTACCTCTTATCTGCCCATGAGACCCATTCATGGTAGAGAGTTTCTCCTGTTGATAGGGACCATGACATTTTAGATTGCCCACGAGACTCATTCGTGATAGAGCATTTCTCCCACAGTCCATAGATAGATAGTTAGGTGTCTTGGTCATTTATATTTCTTGTGATAGAGTGATTGCTCACTTGTATGATGATCTATTGCTGATACTTGCACTTGTACATGCTTATGATGTACAACACCCATGTTGACCATTACCTATCGATGCTCAATGTATTATACATAATTGAGCAGGATCATATATAGGTAGTTGATACATACTTATGTTTATTCTTAGTTGGTAGAGATTTCCTTTGAGACTGTATGTTCCTTTAATTTCCTTACTATTAGTTGTCATGCACTATCTTCTTATACCTACGGAATTATTTAGACTCACTACCCCTTTGTGTTTAATTTTCTCAGGTATTAGATAAATGATATGTTGTGTTGCCCAAAAATCCTGTCCGTCAATCCCATGTCACGTTGGGGTTTTCATTTTACTTATTGTATTTTCATTGCACTTTGGTTTTTGAGCTTGTTTTGTAATAAGTGGACACATGTGTGGATTGTGGATTTTGTTTGGTACTTTGTCTTGGTCATTTTGTTTGTTTTGTTAAGTAATGCTGGCACACAATCTATGATATTTACATTTGAGTGGATTTGTTATGTCTTTATACTTGTCATTTGGATATTGTTATTTTGCTTGGATTTTAGCTTGTACCAGCTATGTGGACTTGTATCATGTTGTATCTAGAATTGTCACAAGGGGGTGCCATCCGTTACGTCGAACAAGCACACCTTCAGGGCATGACAATTTATTGGTATCAAAGCTACATGTTGGGAAGCCTATTTCCATGTTTCAGATTTCGTGGTTTTGTTTTCTCGATGTGACTTTTTAAGTTTTGGGACAAGTCAATGGCTACTAAAGGATAGGTGAGGTAGCCTATCGGTTGGCACTACCACCGACCCTTGCTGGTGTACATAATGTGTTCCATGTGTTCCATGTATTCATGCTAAGGAAGTATGTGCTGCATCCTACTCACATTCTGAGTGATGTGTCAAAACCACTCCAACCAGATGCAACCTCTAAAGAGGTTTCTGTGCGGATTCTGGGTCACAAGGAGCGTCAATTGCGGAACAAAACCATCAGACTCGTCAAGGTTGGATGGAAGCATCATACTGATGAAAAAGCAACCTGGAAGCTTGAAGAAAAGATCCAAGCTCGATACCCTCACTTATTTACTTAAGGTGCGTGTAGTTTCTTCAGTACTTGAACTGATTAAACATGTTATTGTCTGCTTACCGCGCTTAAGTAGGAAATTTGGAGACCAAATTCTTATTAGTGGGGAAGAATATTAGATATGACAAATAAATAATAATAAAATAATAAGTGAGGATTAAGAAATAACCTTATAGATATTTCTGAGATTTTTTAGAAATTTTTTCGGAATTTAAACCGAATCTATATGATATTTTAGAGGGATATAATTATTAGGTTTTAAGAGAGCCTTTTTAGAATATCAATTAAATTGAGAGTTGATTGATTTTATTAACCTAAGGTTTAAATAGAAAACCTAGGTTTTAATTCCCTATTTCCTATTTCCTCTCCTCCCAAATCCGTACCTCCCGATCTCCACTGCCAACCCTTCTCCTTCTCCCGATTCTTCTCTGCTACCAACCCTCCGACCATCGCACGCAGACCCGCCGACGACATTGCCTCCCTTTCCGGCACCTGTCTTCCTGTGCCCCACCCCGAGCTATAATCGCTCACAGTTCACCTCACAAATGATAACGAGCAGCCTCCCCACCATTGTCGCCCCTCTCCCATCTATCGATTTGTGTCATTGCCCTCTTCATCGCTGCCACGTCGGTGATCTTCCCCGTGATTGTCATCACGCCCATATCGTGACTGTCACCCCTTTCGAATGAGGTCAGCTTGGCGACACCGCAGATCTGCCATTCCCTCCCACATCCGGTGTCGCACGACCAACCATCGTCGTCCCTGATCCCACGACCTCTTCAACTACGCCGAGCCTAGCCAGCCAACCCATAGCGAACTCGCCTCCAAAAGAGGGTGGTCAATTGGAACCATTGCGGCCAGCCCCACTTCCCTGCTGCAAGGTCGCAGCCACCGCCATCCAGCCCCCAGCCACAGCCAGTTCCGCTGCCTTGGAGTAGTAGTCCGCTGGGGCTGCGAACCAAGTAAACCGACCGTGTGCTCTATTTCTCTCTCTATGTGTCTTTTTTTAGTCGTATTTGTTTTTCCGCTACACACTCGAATTTTCGATGAGATTTCAAGAAGAAAAGATAGATTTTAAAGTACATGATTAAAGGGGGGGGGGGGGGGGGGGGGGGGGGGGAGGGGGGGGGGGGGGGG
>JBBUKS010042149.1:0-10534 GCA_038050645.1 Hedychium gardnerianum | reverse complement strand
GAGGTAAATCACGGGGGCTAGTCTAGCCAGCCCGAACAGTGACTAGTGCATAAGGGGGGCAGGAACCTGGCTATTAGCCAGGATTTGACCCCTAAACCTCATTATGACAACACCTCATGCACTAGCCAAAAGATCATCCCGTGGGGACAATCGTCTTTTCATTCCAGCAACATAGTTTAATGGCTGGACAAATGAAATAAATTGGACAAGTTTCATAACCAAGATTGACCATATTGGCCAAATTGACTGAGTGAATTAGGTTAAATGTAGAATGAGTAAATCCTCTCTTTATTTCATTTTAATAATAATTAAACAAAAAAATGAAATGTGTAATTCAATTTTATTTCATTCTCGCAGGCAAAACATAACCTTAGCTTATAATAGCTTGTAGTAGATATTATGACTATAATTTATCATTTGTATAACTTTTTTTGCAATCTATTCTCTTAGAGAAAAATTTGTATTTCTTCTAGATATTTGCTTCTAGCCTTATCAATTTTATCATATAGCCAGTGTTTAATTGAAGGTAAGTATTAAGAAGTATATGATTTTTTTTTATGTATTATCCCAAGCTCGAATAAAAGAGGAGGGTTGTGTTAGGTTGTCAGTCAGCGTTAAACTATAGCAAATTTTAATTAATGAATCAATTTAGATTTATACCGTGAAGGTCGATAATAAAAACTATACATCTTCTTAGACAACTAATTAAAAAATATCAGAAACAAAAATAAGATTTACACATGATATTTATTGACTTAGAAAAAGTTTATGATAAAATCTCAAGAGAAATTATATGAAGAATTCTAGAAAAGAGAGGTGTTAACGTAACATATATTAATTTAATTAAGAATATGTATGAGGATGTAACGACTAGAGTGAAGACTTCAGACTGATTAACTGAAGCATTTCCAATAAAAATAAGATTACATCAAGGATCAGCTCTAAGTCCCTATCTTTTTACACTAATATGGACGAACTCACTAGACACATTCAAGACACAGTACCGTGGTATATATTATTTGCAGATATATTATTTTAGTAGATGAGTCACGTGAAGGAGTAAATGCTAAACTAGAATTTTGACGGAAAATGCTAGAAGTGAAAGATTTTAGACTTAGTAGAGTAAAGACAAAATATATGAAATTTAAGTTTAACAATATTAGACGTAATGAGATAATTATTAAGATAGGAGATAACGAATTGTGTGGAACTGAGAGCTTTAATTATTTATGATTATTTTTGCAAAACGATAGAGAGATTGAGAGAGATGTCTTACATAGAATATAAGTAGGATGGATGAAATGGAGGAAAGCGTCGGGTGTTTTATGTGATCGTAAAGTATCTCTAAGACTTAAAGGAAAGTTCTACAAAACAATAATTAGACCTGCTATGTTATATGAAGCTGAATGTTAGGCTATGACTTGAGCACATGAGCAGAAGATTAGAGTTGCAGAGATGAGAATGTTAAGGTGAATGTATGAACATACGAGGATAAAAAAAATAAAAAATAAAAGCATTAGAGAGAAAGTCGGAGTAGTATCTATTGAGAAAAAACTTCAAGAGACACTTTTGAGATGATACAGACATATACTTAGACGAGTAATAAATGCTCCAGTTAGGCGATGTGAAACTATGATAAATACACACATCAAACGAGAAAGAGAAAGACCAAAAAAGATTTGATTAATAATAATAAAATAAAATAAAATTTATTTAAATATAGATGATAATATAATAGAAGATTGAACTCAATGATAAAGAATTCATATAACTAACCCTATATAATAAAATAAAACTTTTATTATTGTACTAGTATAATTTGTTTCATCCTAATTTTAGATTTTACTATCTCAAAAGTTTAATCTACCATTTGTTGTTGGTCATCTTCAAAACGTATTTGCAATGCACCCCCTTTTTGTTGCCTCTTAATCAGGTATTGACAAAACTCACTTCCTTAATAGCCGCATGCAATTTGGTCCAATCCGACTCTATTATGTACCTCCCCAGGACGGTGTACGGTAAGGTATTTGATTTGGTGATTCATAAAGTACCGTGTCGAAACTCAGCAGGGTAAGGATCGGTTTTACACTTAATTTTTGGCCGTGAAGATTCTTTGTTGGGTGAATTGTAATGAGTACGTTCAGATTTATTTTATAGGTAAATCAAGATAGTAAAAAGTGAAATATTTATTTCAATATTTTTGTAAATTTATTTTAAAATTAATATGAAGGAGTTTTTTTATGGATAAATAAAGGAAAGAGGGAAGGATGCTCACCTACAAGATGACTGACCGTGACGTCACTTGTCATGCTTAGCCTGACACGACATAGAAATGAGCTCACCGGGACTACATGAGCCAAAAATTAGTATAAATCATAAGAGAGGAACTTATTTTTCTTAATTCATATATAACAAAGAAAAGAAATGAGTCTTCAATAATGTTAGGTGGAGCTTATGTAAAATTTATTAGAGATAGCTGTTAGATTTAAATATTTGATTAATATATTAAGTGAAGTTAAGTTGATTAAAAGTTGATAAAAACTTAAAAATGATATAAATCTTAGTGAGACTAGATAAGAAAAAGTCCTAATTAGAGGTTAAACAAATAGAAAGTCCTAACTGAAGTTAGACAAGATAAAAGACCTAATGGGACTAGATAAATGGAAAACTTAGTTAGGAGCTAGGCACGGAAGTCCTAATTAGAGCTTAGGCAACGGTAAGTTCTAGTGAGACTAGACAAAGAGAAATCCTGGTTGGGAACCAGACAAACCTAGTTGGGAACTAAGTTAAGTCCAAGATGGGTTAGCTGAGAGCTAAACACTTAACACAAGGTGAAGTCCTAGTGGGACTAAACAAACTTAGTTGGGAACTAGGTTAAGTCCAAGGTAAGCTGGGAGCTAAACACTTGGCACGACTGAAATCCTAGTGGGACTAGGCAAACCTAGTTGGGAATTAGGTTAAGTCCAAGGTGGGTTAGCTGAGAGCTAAAGACTTGGCACGAATGAAGTCCTAGTAGGACTAGACAAATCTAGTTGGGAATTAGGTTAAGTTCAAGGTGGGTTAGCTGGGAGCTAAATACTTGGCACGAATGAAGTCCTAGTGGGACTAGGTAAACCTAGTTGAAAACTAGATCAAGTCCAAGTTAGGTCAGCTGAGAGCTGAACACTTGGCACAAGATGAAAAATTCAAGTGGGTCAAAGGTTGATTGAATACTTGGTGAAGAAGTCCTGGCAGGTCAAGGTTGATCAGAAGTTCGGCAACGGAAAGTTCCAACAAGTCAAGGTTGACCGGATGTTGGGTAAGGAAGCCCTACACCCAGATCAAGTGAGTTAGGGTTGGGTAATCGATTAGACAATCAATTAAACTTTGTGTCAATCGATTGGAGAAGTTCTCAATCAATTGAGAGAAGAAAAATCGCGAGAGCACGGTATGTGGCTGAATTGATCGAGCAATCTATTCATCCCAAGCCAATCGATTCGCGAGAGCACAGTGAGTGCTGGAATCGATTGACTAATTGATCGTGACGTTTCTAATCAATTAGGACAATCGATTGGGAGCTGTTTGTCGAGTGAACAAAAGGTTTGTGAATCAATTGGGACAATCAATTATGTAGAATCGAAAAGAGCGCTAGAGGGGGGGGTGAATAGCGCGTATCGCTTTTTCACGTTTTCATAAAACTTAAGAGTATAGGCAGCAGAAAAAAAACAAACAAAAACAAACTAACAACTTTCTTTTTACTTGGTTCATCGACCGACGACGGCTAGTCCAAGGCCCACACCCAAATGAATACTTTCGATGGGCAATCTACTAATAGCTCGAAGATTACAAAATATGTGGAACTTGAAATGCAGTAATTAATAACAATACCGACAACTAAAAAAGTAGAAGCTCGAGCTCTAGTTGTCAGGGCAGCATTACGACGTCGTAGAACAGTTTTCGGAGCAGCGTTTGAGAATGGAAGTCGTATAGAATCGTTTTGGCATAATGAATGGATCATCCAAGCTGTTGATCGAATAGTTCTTTTATATGTTTATCCAAGCGCCTCTATTCCTTTTGAGACATCTCTATCCGAAGTGGTTCACTCCAGATACGAGGCTGCCACATCTTATCCTCTTCCAAGCGCCTCAATCCTGTTGAGACGCCTCAAGCGCTGACGTGGCTCAATTTAATCACAGCGTGACTCTGCCTGAGTCTATCGCAACCCAAGCGTCTCAATCCCTTTGAGGCGCCTGATTGCTGACGTGCGCCGACCAACCAGAAGCTACCACCTCATCCTGCTTCACGCTGAGGTCATTGAGGCGCCTCAATCCCTTTGAGACGTCTGGTTAGGCTTGAGGTGCCTGGATCCTTCCAGGCGCCTGGTTCAGCAATTTTCAGGCTTCAGCTTTTGCATCACAGTGTTATCACAGACAAAATATATAACATAATAAATGATGTTTGACAGTCTCAGGATTGTCCGATTCTAACTTTTGGGTTTCCCGTGAAATCCTAGGTCGAACTAATGTCTACTATTCCCTCAATGGGGAACGCGTCCTCACCTACTCCTCTCAGGAGAGTTTATCTGTTGCCAAATATTTGGACCTCTAGAATGTTTAGACTTTCGCTCAGCATCCGATCTTGACCTCTGGGACTTTTCGCTAGATGTCCGAGACTCCTGCCTGGTATCCTCGACCCC
Organism: Hedychium gardnerianum; assembly: GCA_038050645.1. Classification (NCBI taxonomy): domain Eukaryota; kingdom Viridiplantae; phylum Streptophyta; class Magnoliopsida; order Zingiberales; family Zingiberaceae; genus Hedychium; species Hedychium gardnerianum. Next base: position 5,859 of record JBBUKS010042149.1, on the reverse strand, counting down.
AGGGCTTTCCGCCTAGTGTCCTTGACCCCTAGGATTTATGTCTGGTGTCCTCAATCTATTAAGACTTCTCCCCAGGAATTCGTTGCTCAATCTCCCTGATCATGCCTTCTTGCCTAGTCCAACTAACTAGGACTTCGTTGCACAATCTCCCTGATCAGGACTTCTTGCCAGTCCAACTGACCAAGACTTCGTTGCCTAGCCTCAACTAGGACTTTCACCTTGCCTAAATTCCCTTAGGACTTTTTGCTTAAGTTTCCTGCACACTCAGCCATACTCATTAGATAACAACATACCTTAACTTTGAACATTTGTCATCTATCAAAACATAGGTTCGATTAGCAGGTACTTTCAACACCAACAGATTTAGCCTGGTTCTCGAGTAAATAGGTCTCTAAATTGATTGGGCAATCGATTAGAGGCTAACCAATCGATTTATATGGCTCACTAATCGATTGGGAAAACAGAAAAAAAAAGTCGTTACGCAGGTTTGAACGGTCGGATCCTACGTGGCAATAGATTAAGGGTAAGGCCAATCGATTGGCTGACGAAAATTAGCTCGATAAGCAGTGATATAAAGAGGGTTTCATTCATATCAGAATGCATCGATTCCTAGGTGTTTAGAGAAGAGGTGTTGTTGCATTTCCTACCACCAAGAGGCAATTTAAAGCAACAAGAAAGTGCTTAAAACAAAGATTCATGTAAACTTGTTTGTTTCATTATATTGCTTTCATTTTCTTGTTGTATTTCTCATGTTCGAGATTGTATGAGGTTTCTCCACCTCCTAGAAGGAGGTTTTCATAGTGAAGCTGTGAGAGAGAGTCGGATCCTTGGATTAGTCACCTCAAAGAGGTGAATACAAAGTAAAACGAAGGTGTTAGCATTGTTTTGAGTTTTCCGCTGCAAATCATCATCAAGAAGTGATTGGAGCTAATCACCCCCCCTCTAGCTCCCTTTTAGTCCTAACAAGTGGTATCAAAGCGAGGCCACTCTTCATTGAACTAATTCCTGGAAAGAGCAAGAGCTAGAGAAAGAAAAAGAAGTTGAATCTTGAAGCCCTAATTTTAACAAGTCAAAGACTTATCATCAAAGGAGCTCAAGTTCAAGAATGGACTTCCGGGATGGATTCGGATATGACATCCGAGCACCTCCATCCTTTGGTTTGGGAGGATTCGACCAATGAAAGGCTAGGGTCGAGAATTTCCTCATGATGGGCATAGAGCAATGATTTGCTCTAATGGAGGAATTTCAAGCTCCCATGAATAGCAAAGGGAAGCTTCTCAAAAAGAATAAATCGACCAAGGAGCAAATCAAGAGATCCAAGGCAAATGAGAAGGTAACCAAATTGTTGATAAATTTGGTGCCTAGCAATCTCTTATGCAAAATTGGAGAATTTCAAGATGTCAAGGATTTATGAAGTAAGTTGGCCAAGCTTCATGAAGTTTCAACCTCAACGCCAAGTGAAAACAAATCTAAAAAGGGAGACTCTTTGGATCAAGAGCATGAGGACTCAGAGGTTGAGAGGTGTTCAAATTTCGAGGAGGAAATTGAAGAAGCATCCACCTCAAGAATTGAGGGGGAGAGATCATTAGCACCGAAATAAGAAGAAACATCAATTTCCGAAAGTGTCAATGAGGAAGAATCATGTGTCACCCCTATAAATAAAGACGGTATAACAATTTTAATTTGTAAAAATAAAAATTATATCATATGCTTTGAGTGTAGGGAGAATGGTCATTACAAAAGCAAGTGTCCAAGGTTAGTCAAAAAGAAGACTAAAGTGACACCCATAGTGAAGGAAAAGCCTAAGGATGTCGGCCCCATGATACGAAAGGGCAAAGAGCACATTGTGTGTTTTTCTTGCAATCAAAAGGGACATTATCGAAATCAATATTCAAGGGGGAGGAATCCGACCAAAAACCAAGGAGAAAGCTTAAGTCAAGGGGGAGCTTCCAATAACAAAATTAAGGTACCATTAGTTAATGGTGTTTCCTTAATTTGTGATAATAAACATGTTAGAGATAAATGTTATCATTTTAATGTTATTTATCATGAACATAGAAAGCATGAAAATTCTAAGGAAAATTATAAGTCATTTCATTCTATAACAACCCTACCTAGGGATAAGAGGGTAGAAAACAACCTAGACAATAAATCTAAGGAATTTAGAAATATGCCTAGGAAGAAGAAAGCACAAGGGAATCATGAAAGATCAACATTTATGACTTAATAATTGAAAATCAAGTCTTGAAGTCAAGACTTGATAAATTAGAAAAAAATCCTAGAAAAATTGACAAATAACTCTAAAATGTCCAAGAAGCAAAATTTAGGGTGAGATAGGCAAGATTCATTCGATGACAAGAAAGGTTTGGGATACAAATCTAAAGTCAAGAAGAATGTGTCATCATACCATAGAGTTTCATATAGCTATGGAATTATCCCTGGGTCTAGGAGTCAAGTCAAAGTTACAAGAGAAGTTATCCCTAGAGTTAACTTTGAGAAAACTAGTATGACTAAGACTTCTAAGAAGCTTAAGAAAATTATTAAGAAAGTCACAAGGGAGGTTATTCCTAGAGTTGACCTAGAGGTGACTAAGACTTTGAAGAAGTCTAGAAAAGTCATTAAGAAAATATCTAGCGAAATTATCCCTAATGAGTATCTAGAACACCCAAGGAGCACCAATAGATTTTGGATTCCTAAGAATATGTTCTCAACACCCTAGATAAGTATAGGGTGTGTCAACTCAAATTGGAAGGGTAGTTAACCCAACCATTGTGAAGTTGGCACTTTAGGGCATTTTCAAGGTATTATGATATCTCGAAAAATGAGAAGTTCAAATCCTTACTCTTGATGAGAGTAAAGTATGTTAATAGAATTTGAGATTTTGAGATTAATCAAATTGGTACAATTAGGATAAAATTCAAAGAAATGTCAAGTTGAAATTTTGGCATTTTCTCAAGAGATAAGGACAACTTAGGATTATTTTGCCTTAGCAATTAATTAATGAAACCTAAATAACACATCTAAGTATTTCTCTTTATGCTAAAATTACCATGATTTGTTTGCCCTATCATATATCATGACATCATTTTATACATTCATATTGTTATGAAAAATGATAAATGTCATTTGTATCATTATGCCATAGTAATTTTCTTTGAAAAATACTCATTTGACGTATGTCATAATTATTATCATGCATTATTTGAATTTCTTGAAGCTAAGGACAAATAATATTAATTGACATCCTAGGTTGGATGATCAAAGTTTAAATGCCTAGTTAGAAATACATGTTCCCTTAGTTTAGGGAAAACCTATTTTACATCTTACAAAAACTATAAAGATGACTTGTATGTGTATTGAAACACATTAGATACAAGTGAGATATTAGGAAGATGAACAACACACAAGATGTTAATTTAGTGCATCTATTTGAGTTTTATATTCATCAAAACACATAGATTATGTAAAATCCAATCATGGGGAAAGCTAATGTACAAGTCTTATGCATCTAGCCCAAAGATTATGATTGAAAAATAGTTTTTAAAATCATTTCAAAGTAATTTTGGAAAACCTTGGTGAAGTCTATCTTGATAGGAATCACCATTGATTAAGTAGATACAAAATAGAGTGAAACATTAAAGTTTTCAATGGTTTTCAATTTTGTATAAATCTTTGAAAAAAGAGTTATTTTCTTAAAAAATTATTTTTTTCCTAATAGTATATGACATAAATAATGTCTACGTGAAATTTCACAACTTTTAGAATTTCGTAAAATTATTTAGGAATTTTTAAATTTCGGCGTGAAATTAAAATCAGAAAAATTCAGTTATCGATTGGTCAATCGATTACTTCACACCAATCGATTGATCAATCAATTGGTGATGAATTCCCATGAGCATTGATTGAGTCAATCGATTGGTGATGAATTCCCGTGAGCACAGAAGCTCACGGAATCGATCGGTCGATCGATTGGATGTGGCGTAATCGATTGGGACTCAACTCCAATCGATTAGCATGGCCGAAATCGAAATGCTGATTTTCAACTGAAAGCTAAAAATATTTGATTTTAGCTCATTAAGCCACCATTAGTCAAATTTAACTATCCCTAATCCTATGAAATGCTTGGACAAGTATATAAGGGTAACTTTTTTTTGATAAATATAAGAGGAATGATTAAAGAGGACTAATTTAGAATTAAGGAGGAAGGTTGGATTCAAGTTTGAATCTTTAACTTCTTGACTTCGTTTTGAGTTTTCCTAAAGGTTTAGAAAGACTCAAAATCATTGTTGGTGCAATGATAGAAGTCAGAGCATGCTTTGAGGGGGAGATTTTCCTTTAAAAGGCATGAATTGAATTTTTATTAAGGATGAGGAGATAATGGAAGATTGAGAATCTTCATTGTAAATGAACACATACTCAAGGTTAAGCAAAGGATACAATGAAATGTATGAGACTTTCATTTGAGGAGTAAATCTCTGAGAGAGATTTTTCGCTGGAGAAGAGACTCTTAGGAAGAGCTTTTTGATGTGTCAAAGGGGGAGAAAATGTAGGGTTCAAGTTAGGAAACCCTCATTTATACTTTGACATGGGAGTTGGGCTAATATGGGTTAGCCTAACTTAAATATATTGTCAAACATCAAAAAGGGGGAGATTGCTGGTGCAATTATCTCTGAGTCAAGGGTTGACCAGGTTGACCAAGCTAGGGATGACTTGAGCTTGGGTTTAGATGTTTGATCAATATGTTAAGTAAAGTCAAGTAGGTCAAGGGTTGACCAGAGACTTGAAAATAGTTAAGTCTCAGTGGGATTAGGCAAGAGAAAGTCCTAACTGAGGTTAGACAAGAGAAAAGACCTAATGGGACTAGACAAATGAAATATCTAATTGAGAACTAGACAATGAAAGTCCTAGTGAGACTAGACAACTGTAAGTCCTAGTGGGACTAGGCAAAGGGAATTATTGGGTGGGAACCAAGCAAACCTAGTTGGAAACTAGGTAAAGTCCAAGGTCAGTTAACTGAGAGCTAAACACTTGGCACAAGGTGAAGTCCTAGTGGGACTAGGCAAACCTAGTTGAGAACTAGGTTAAGTCTAAGGTAGATTAGCTGAGAGCTAAATACTTGGCACAACTGAAGTCCTAATGGGACTAGACAAACCTAGTTGGGAACTAGGTTAAATCCAAGGTGTGTTAGTTGAGAGCTAAACACTTGACAGAAGTGAAGTCCTAGTGGGATTAGGCAAACCTAGTTGGGAACTAGGTTAAATCCAAGATGTGTTAGATGGGAGCTAAACACTTGACACAAGTGAAGTCCTAGTAGGACTACGCAAACCTAATTGGGAACTAGGTTAAGACCAAGGTGGGTCAGCTGAGAGCTGAACACTTGGCACGTGAGAGAAGTCCTAGTAGAACTAGACAAACCTAGTTGGGAACTAGCTCAAGTCCAAGGTGGGTCAGCTGGGAGCTGAACACTTGACACGTGAAAGAAGTCATAGTGGGACTAGATAAACCTAGTTAGTAACTAGGTCAAGTCCAAGTTGGGTCAGCTGAGAGTTGTACACTTACACGAGACGGAAAGTCCAAGTGGATCAAAGGTTGACCAGACACTTGGTGAAGAAGCCCTGGCAGGTCAAGGTTGGCCAGAAGTTAAGCAACGAAAAATCCCAACAAGTCAAGGTTGACATGATGTTGGGCAAGGGAACCCCACACTCAGATCAAGTGAGTTAGGATTGTGTAATTGATTAGGCAATCAATTAAATCTTGTGTCTGTTGGTGCAATTTGCACTACAAGTCAAACCCTAAAGTTTTGATGTATGACCAAAGGTTAAAGTTAGACTGTTGTGTTTAACACATTGAGCTAAGTGT
>JBBUKS010042139.1:0-10534 GCA_038050645.1 Hedychium gardnerianum | reverse complement strand
TCCCATTATATTTATGTCCATACGCTAATTAATAAAAAAATAAGGACTTAAAATCGTAATAAAATCATAAGTTATTTATCTAATTTAACTTTATCATTTAAAATAAGATTCTTAAAAGAATATTAAATTATTATTTAAATAGTAATGATTTAATCTTTAATTATAATATATTTATAAATAAAATTATAAATAAAATACATAATTATAAAATATTAAATTTTTAAATATATTTTATTTATTTATTCTGACCATCAATACAAAATTTTCTAAATTTAATATCGTCTGGTTCGTATTATTTGTTCTCAGAGGATTCTTCATCCTCTCTATTTGACATCTTATGGGAAGGAACTGACTGATCTTTTAAACACTATTCGATTAGTAGTTTTGTATTAAATGAATTTCAAATTTTTAAATAAAACTAGTGTCCCTTTAATTTATATTAATTTTTTTTATATCATCATAAAAACTAATTCATATTTGTCATTTCATTCTATGCATGAACAGATGTGCTAAAAACTAATTCATATTTGTCATTTCATTCTATGCATGAACAGATGTGCAATTGGTTAATAACGAATCGTTCAAACCGATCTGGAAGAAATTAATTTTTTTTATTAATTGAATTGATTAAGTTAAAAAAACAAAAAAATCAAACTATAAAATATAAATTAATTCAATCAAAAATCAAAATAACCCATTTTTTCATATCAATATTAATATTTTTTATCAATCAGTTAATGATCAATTAAATCCATTGTTAAATATTTTGTTAGAATTTTTAAGTCGGGCAATAGTCTAGCAATCAATCGATGATTAATTTATTTAAATTAATCGAAATAAATTTTTAAATTTGATTTATTAATTTAATTTAATTAAACTTTTGCTCACCACGTGAAGCGGTTGAAAGACGTGAAATAAGCGAAGGAACTCTACCAGGCACTCCCGAGTAAAGAAAGGAGGAGAAAAAATTAGACGATGAAAGCTTGACAGTGCGGCATTCTAAATATATCACAATAGGCCACCGAGTGAATTCTAAACGGAATAATGGAACGAATTATTTGTTTTAAAAAAAAAATCAAAAATATGCATATTTTATAGATTACATTTCTTTCGATTAAATAAAAATTAAATTTTGATGCCACAGTATTTTCCTTTCCAGTATAAATATATCACAAAAAAAAAATCAAGAGACTTAAATATTAGTCATGAATGCATATTTGAATGATCCAGTACACTAGGATTGTGTCCATACACAAAGTCTGTCTCAACCACGTGAGAGATTTGAAATATTTTGTAGTCGTATTGGAGCTGACTGATCTTTTAAACACTATTCCATTCTTTAGTAGTTTTTTTTTAAAATAAATTTTAAATATTTATATAAAATTAGTGTCATTTCATATTTGTCATTTCTTTTGTTTCATTTCACGTCAAAAGAGATGAACAATCAGTTAATAATTGAACTGATCGTTTAAATCAAAATCAAAATCAAATTAATTTTAAAAAAATAGTTAATCAAATTTTTCAATAAAAATGGGATAAATTAAACCGATAAAATATCAATTAATTCGATTAAAATCTGAAATAACTATTTTTTTTTTGATGATTTTATGAATCGGTTACTAATAATATAATAATTAATTATTATTTTTGATTTAATTAAATTTAAACATTTAAAATTAAGACCGAATCGAATTATTTAATATTTATTCTTTAAAAAATAAATTTCTAAATTAATTAAACTAAACTTTTAAATTGTTAATTTAGTTCAACTAAACTTTTACTCATCAGTACTAAATTTGTTGAAGATTATTTCTATTTCAAATTTTTAGGATTATTTGTTTCTTAAAAACAAAAAAAATAATATTTTAACTATTACATTTCTTTCAAATAAATAGAGATGAAAAATTAAATTTTGATGCCACAATATTTTTCTTTATCGTATAAATATATCATATGAAAAAAAAATCAAGACTCAATATTAGTCATGGTGACAAAAAATGAAACACTCGTCCCAGCGCCTCAGTTAATTTGTCTCAGGACCAATACGAAGGAGATAAATCATGAAGGATAATCTAACTAGCCTGAACAATGATCAATATATAAGAAAGAAAGAACAAGAGACTCAATATTAGTCATGAATGCATATTTGAATGATTTAATCATCTAAGAAAAGCTTCTTAAATTCATAGCATGAGGCATAAAATAGACAATAAACAAAGTCTAACCAGTTCTACAGCCCATTATATAATGTCCATACACTAACCAATAAAATAAGGTACTTGAAATCACAAGTTAATTTATCTCGACAAGAGAGACATTTGTGTTGGTTGGTCCATTTCTCCAACACACTCGAGTACAAACACAAAACATAGAAGGAATTCAATGTCAAAGTGGAAAATACTTCATGAGAGATCACATTCTCTTGCAAAAACAAGACCTGATTTCGATGCCTTCAAAAACTCTTATACGTGACACTCCCATGAAACATTGTCTCTGCTGCAATTGTGAAGTTTACTAGTAAACTGCAAAGTAAAAAAGAACACAGATGTGCAGATATATATAGCCAAGACTTGTTTAAATTAGCTATCTTACCAGATCAACCATGCATGTTCCTGGCTCACTGTACACTTTCACCGATCAATGCAGCCTTGATTCGTTCGACGGTGCACGCGATAAGGCTGTTAACTGTGGCGACAGAGCCGAGCGATATCTTGGCTGTTGGGACTGAATCGACCAGGATTTCAAATGCAACAGTGACCAGGGAGCCAGCTTCATGAGGTGCTGCAGCAGTGCCTTGAATGGAAGAAGGCCCATCTGGTAGGATGACGAAGCCAGAGGGCAACAGTGCAACATAGTCAGGATCTCCACCATTAAACACCACATTCATAGCCACAACATCCACCGGGGCATAGATCACATAGGAGACAACTGCATCAGTGCAGCTCTCTTGCAGTATCAGCATGTTGCTCTGATTTGAATTCACGCTCTGCGATCAACATCACAACAAGATTACAAGCGATCAGTCGATGAAAGGTTAACATTGCGATCGGTAATTGTTTACGAGCTCACGTTGACGCGGAGAAGAGAGACACAGTTGCCGTGATCTCGGCCATTGACAACGTGAGCCATTTCCTGAACAACACCACCATTTGAAAGGATATCCCACTGTAGATGCATCAAAACAATCATGAGTTTCATCTGGTTTATCACGAGAAGCGGTACACAAAGCTAATTAAGAGAGGAAATTTGAGTAAGTACCACATTGCGAGAGCTTTCATCGCGGAGGAAATCGAAGACTGTCTTCGGCATGACAGGAAGCCAGAAGGATTTAGCAGCATTAAGAAGGATCCCAGGAGGTCTTCCAGGATCATCAACACTCTTTCTCGTCATGACCCTCACATCCTCTGCACCACTACCGGATAGAGTAGTCCACTGATGAGCAGTCGAGGCGCTCACACCTCCACAAAAGCTTTTAGCCATCCTTTCAGCTAGTTTTAACATGCTCTTCCTCCCTTCTGCAGAGGTCGTCACTAAAATGCCACAAAAAACTTATTTGTCAATCTACGACACAAAAGCCATTAATGCATCATCTAACTGATCATCAAAAGGCATCACCAGTGATCTCCCTGGAGGGTACATTGCTAGCCATCACGCTCGCAAGTCGTTCGCATTGTCGATCCAACGTCCCCGTCCATCTCTTAGCACCGAAGGCTAGGCCTGAGCTGACTAAGGGCTTGTACATATCATGAACAGACCTATCATCGACTTCAGCATGCTCAACCCATGTAACCTGTACAATTATGACAAACCTTTAATTTGGTCTAGTTAGATAGAAAGTTACTCTACTTTTGCTGATTACCTTTGAGTATCCATTAGCCATTTCTTGAATGATGCAGCCAGAGGGCCTTCTCCTGCATCTTAAGACAGAAGCAGGGCGTAAGCTCTCCAAAGAGGCATCCACCACTGCCCAGGTTCCGTCAGCATGCCGCTTGCAGTAGCGCGCAAACAAGCTCTCCCGGGTTGGCACAAGAGGCGATGGCAGTTGGAACTCCGCAGACATCTGAAATAGTTAAGTTATGTTTCAAGATACTGTGATCCTTCAATTGAGCCAATTAACACAGTTCAATGATCCTTGTAAATTAGCATGGACGTAGGTACATCAAGTTTGTCTAAGAATATCTTACCAGTTGTAATGCACCATCAAAATTGCCTGCTACTCCAGTTGATAGCACCTCCAATGTGATAGCTCTTGATACAATGTCAGAGAATATATTCGACCATTGATTCTGTTCATGAACAACACAAATAGAGAGTATGAGAAGCACATCTGTCTGTGCCAATGCAAATGAATCATCAAAAGACGACACATCTCTCACCACATCCATTAGCATCTCAACCAAGTTTACATGATTCATGATCACAGCAGTGGTAGCGCGAGTCGCCTCTGATTTCATTCCCGGAGATTTGGGGGCGATGCCTCTCGGGAAGATCCTCGCGTATTCCTCTTCGTTGAGAGTTTCAGTAAAGCCATCGATTCCAACCGCCCAAAGCGGCTCGCCGATCTGTGCCATCCTCACCAACTCCTCCATGGCAGCCACTGCAAGCTCGACGAGCATTGGCTTCTCAATATCCATGTAGCTGGAGATGCTCTTCAGTAGCTCTCCTTCCCCGCCAAACATATGGTCGATCCCAGTGCCAAGGTCCAGTGACGAACGGGCAGAGAGCGGAGGAGAGAGCATGGGCCGAGAAGTTGCAGACTTGCCCACGTACTTGGCAGCTATGGCAGATATCCTATCAATCTGACAGGGTAGTAACTTGCGATCAGTATCAGTTTTAGCCATTGAAGGTTGATGTAGAAGATGAGTCATGAATGAACAGGGATGCAAGTTAACCTCCTCTCGCAGTCGAGAATTTTCAATTCTGAGATGGTGCTCGTCAAATGACATTTCTCCGAGGGACGCAGGGCCACCGCAGTTGGGGCACGAGGCATTGGCGAGTGCTTCCTTGTACCTCATGTTCTCAGTCCGAAGCTTGTCATTCTCCGATCGCAGGTGAGCGTTCTCGTGCTTTTCTTGTTGGTTCTACGATCGTGAAGTAGAGCAAGAGATGTGTGTGGGAAGAAATTAGGTGTCATAAACCACAGAGAGAATGCAAAACACACTAAAAGATTGTTAGGAAGAAACTATTTCTTCTCATATCTAAAGATTCATGTACTTGGGTGTTTAAATTATCCATAACTTAAATTCTAAAAAACTTCTTCTTTTTTCTTGTTCACTTATATATTCTCCTTTAGATAATCTTGATCATGTATCAAGAGATAAATGGATTTGTGATTTAGGGTTTAAATCACCTTCATTTGTGTGCGCTTGTTTTGGAACCAGAACTTGATCTGAAGTGGCTCCAGCCCCAGCTCCCGACTGAGCTCCTTTCTCTGTTTGTCATCAGGATGAGGACACTCCTTGAAGAAACTGCAGCACAAATTAACATCATTTTTTTGTTGTTTGTAAATACTAGAATCGAATAGCAAAAAGAGAGATCAACAAATTCAAAAGAATATATATTTTTTAAATAATTACTTCTCAAGTTCTTGTATCTGGTGCTGAGTGTGACGGTGGTAGTGCTTCCGAGGCCTCTGCTGCTGCGGGCCATGACCCTGCTCCTCCTCCTCCGAACCACCACCGCCACCGTCATCATGCAACGACTTGCTCTCCATTTCCTCCCTGCTCATCATCATGTTCTCCATCAGCTCATCGCGATATTGCATCGAAAACTCTCGCCCCATGTCCATCAGACTTGCCTAAAACATCAAGTATATATAAATCGCTCAAGTTAGATCTGCTCCAGTGAACTCAAACTGTAATCACAACAACATTATCACATGCATGCCAACCTGACTGAGAGATGGGGAGGATCCGAACCCAGCAGTATTGCCGGAGGAGTTCATCGTCCAACTACTGAGGCGGTGGAGGCAGCGGCATATCTGTCGCTCTTCCTCCTCTTTCAGTGAAAAGCTAGAGGCGGCAGCAGCAGCTATATGGCAGAGTTGACCCAACCTTGGTTAGAAGAGGATTAATTCATGAAGAAATCATGGTTAAAAGAGAAGAGAAATGGTGAGAATTTGAGGAAGGAAGATGGAAGGAAGGAAGGAAGGAGAAGAGAGTAGGAGAGTTATTGCTGGCTGCATTGAAAGAGTGCAATTGCATTTATGAAGAGGCTGCTGAGTGGTGTAATTGCTGAGAACTGCATGGTGGAGAAGGAGATAAATATGAGAGAGATTATAATGTTTTTTTTTCTGAAAAAAAAAAAACTTGAATCCAGCAACTGCAACAAATCTGTTTACTAGAGAGATTGACTTTTATACAGTTACATCATATGTTTACTATGATACGTATGTACATGCTATCTACATAATAACTTTGCATGCGCATGCGCATGCCATGCAGTGTAAGATTGAAAAGGTTCGAGTACAGAGATGATTAGTGTTATAAAGTCTGGCATTAGACTGTGATTAAATACCCAGATTTCTCCTGAGAGAAATCAGAAATCAGTCATTAATGAATTGTTGATAAATGTGATGCAATTTCTGGAATGGAAAGGTAAACACGATTCAATAAATGCATCCTGAAGTTTTTTTATTACATCTTAAAGATGTTGGCTTTAAATATTGTACGACTTCATGATGCCTGGTAAACTAGTTTTCTATTTTCTATCTTAATCTCAACAAATATTTTATTCCAAATTTCCATTATATTTATTATTATTATTATTATTATTTAATATATATGTATGTGTATTTTACAGCTCTGAACATTTAAGGCCTCTGAGTGACACAGCATGCATTGATGGAGAAGAGATCAAAGCAAGCTCATAGCCATTTAAGTCTCCCTCTGCATCCATGTATACTCTGTCACTCATACATGTTTCTTATATCTATTTTGTTAACGAGATGTTATTATATTAAATTTTATTTTTATGATAATTTTATGTGTAATAAATAAACAAAAAGTGTGTTTGGTTGTTGCAAAATGTTAAGTCTACGGCTCTATCTGGTTTTGGACTTGTCTAGTTCATAGTTATGTACTTGGGAACAAAAGTCAAAAGGAAGTTACTTTCTTTTCGTTTCTATATGATTTTTCTTAATTATCTTGCCCATTTATTTTGTTCTTTGTGTGAGTCAAACCAAAAAAGTTATGTCATGCGACCTTTTACCATTTAAAAATACTATAAATTTTCCAACGAGTCCATTGGGAAAATAAAAGGATATGGCCTTCATAGATCCCAATATTTATTTTTCCTTATAACTATTTTTTAAAAACTAGTTTCAATGCTAGACATTCAATGACCAATTTATTTAAATTAGACTTTGAAATAAAAACAAAAGATAGTTCTATTTAAACGGTTTAATATATTTTTTTAGGTGCAATTCAAATGTCTCTTTGTATTCACAGGCCTTGATATTGCTGAAGAACTTGACCAAACAAGCTAAGGGCTTTCCTTCAAGTGATGAACATACGTAGCCAACAGGTTTGACTAAAAGCTAGCTGCTTCAAGTAGTCAAGAGTAGATTACAAAGAGTTATCTGGAAAGTCAACCATAGCTCAAATGGTAGAGGCTTCTGTATGCATATTCAGCAGCTTTGAAGTGGCTGTAAAATAACTGCTTTGTGCCTAAAAGAATTTGGCCATGCAAATGCAGCACAAACCTCTTTGAATTCAAAGTTATATGGCCATATTTGAGCCAGAAAGAAAAATAAAAACAAAAGAAGAAGAAAGATTTCATTTCACTGCTGACTTTGTTGCCTACCTTATTATTATATTACTTGAGAACACCTGTTCATTGATCAATCACACAACTAATCAATGTGACAATTCAGATTTCAGCAAAAATCAGATTGCAATAAATGGTTCCTGGTTAAGATGCTCATGCTTTTCATTGACTACGACTGTAACTGATGTCTATGCTGTAGAGTTGCCATTTGCAGATTCATCGAAGGAATTAAGTTGGTGAAATTAGTGCGGAGTCAAGCAGGTGATGGTAGAGCTTTCCATTGCAGAAACCAAGTGTTCATCATTTGTTCAATTAAACATTAATTCTACTGTTGAGTTAGGAACACTTGAGACAGTCTATCTCACAGACAAGTCTTACTCTGATACTGAGAGATCACGATTAGTTAGTTGTTCAGGACCTTAAAAGACAAAAATTTCAGCAAAATGTTTCAGCTGCATATCTTCTCTTGTGTGATGTGCATGCACAAACCCTAAAACTCTAAACCATTACAACTCGATATCAGAAGTAGCCATGAATGCCTTTCTCTCTATACTAACAAGTTCTCCATCTGTTCTGCATTCTTAGATTCCTCTCAAAAAAATTTCATGGCTCAACTAACCATCCACGCAACAAGCAGCTGCAATTGCATACAATATGATTTGTATGTAACTAACTGATCTCAAATACTTGTCACTAGCCATGTTTATCGTTAGTGGCGGAGCTCGGAATTATTGTCTACCTGGTTAATTTTTTTTTAACTAAAACCAAAAAGTCTCCGAATAGGGCCGGCTCACAAGGCCTTTGCCTAGGGTTTCTTTTTCTCGAAGGCCCTTCAAATTTATATATATAAATAGGGTATTAATATGTTGTGCGCTTCGGTGTGTACTAGGGCACGCATAATATATCATAATCGCGCGCGTATGTATATATCTATATATGTGATGGCCTTTACACCCCATGGTGAGCGACTCTCACATGAGCTACTTGGATCATTTTTTATTATTTTTTATAAATTTTTGAATATGTCAATAAAATTTTACGTTTAGAATTTAGAAGTTGAGTTATAGTATTATGCAAAGAAAAACTTAAATCGAAATTTTTTTGAGTATACATGAAATGTGCGGGGTAACAACTCTTATATATTTATATATATGACTTTGATAACCTACACATCTTATCCTGCACAATCATGTGCACCTGCTGAGGTGGCATAATCCTGATCACTAATCATATCACACATATTTTGATCAATGATGTGCAGGTGACCATCTCAGTAGGTGCCCATGGTTGTGCAGGGTAAGATGTGCAGGCTAACAGAACTATATATATATATATATATATATATATATAGTCTCTCACAATCAATTCAAATAATGGATATGATATAGAACATAACTTACCATTCTATGATATTATTATATTAATTAAATTTGCACATAAATAAAGTAAATATAATAAACATAAAATGTTGTCTATTATTAAAATATGATACAAAAATCTCATATCAATTATCTCATGATTGACTCCGAGGATAAACACTAACACATATATCATAAATTAGGAGTCTAGATGCTGCCAAACCACATCATATTATATGTCTATGTGGTATGTGTGTTTTATTTTATTTATTACTTTCACTACTAACATGTGTTTGCTATCTTATTGAGATCACATAAACAGAAAAGTAAATTATAGTATGTAGGTATCACCCTTTCCCCTCTAGAGCACCATAGTCTCCATCTTCTGGAATACCTTGCAAAGCTCTTTATGATCTTAAATAAGCTCCTTGTGCATGATTTGCAAAATTAAACATTAATGTTATGGGCACTCTTAGATTTCAACATAGCGTTTATGATAAGATTTGTTCCTAGAACTTTTCACTACAAGAAAAAAATAAAATACCGACAGAATATTCCGTCAGTATATAGCTCTACCGACAGAATACTGACAGAATTTGCCCAGTCAATTTTATTCCCGTCTTAGACGATGATTTCCGACAGAATACGACTTCCGTCGGTAAATACTGACAGAATCGATATTTCGTAGATAAACATTACCGACAGAACCAGATTTTTTTCGTCGGTAATTATCGATCGAAATACCCGGTTTCGTCGATAAATACCGACGGAAATACTGAGTTCCGTCGGTAATTACCGATGACATCATCATTTCCGTCGGTAATTATTGACGGAAATACCCAGTTCCGTCATTAAATACCGACGAAATCACCATTTTCGTAGGTAATTACCGACGGAAATGATTATTCTGTTGGTATTGTATCAAAAAATAAATACTATATATCGATACGGCATTGACGGAATCACCGAAAAAAATTTAAAAAACTTTTATAATTTATAATTTTCCTGTTTACAATTTTCATATCAATCTAAACCATCACAAATGATGGCTATACAAAAATAATGCATATAATCCATTCACATACAAACTAACTGAAAATCCATTCACACACATACACATACACATACACATACAAACTAACTTAAAATTATTCACACACATACACATACAAACTAACTTAAATCCATTCACATACACATAAAAACTAAACTTCAAATTCATTCACATACACATATAGACTAAACTTTAAATCCATTACAAACATTAAAATTCCGAATCACAATCCTTTCACATTCATTTAAAAACAAACTAAACAATCTCCAAATATAAAGAAATTCATAGATAAATCTCCAAATACAATCTTGCAAAATTATGGAATAAAAATGAACATTATGTATAACCAAAATAT
>JBBUKS010042118.1:0-10535 GCA_038050645.1 Hedychium gardnerianum | reverse complement strand
CACAAAGACCATTTTCAAGGTTATGTCAAAGTAAGGAAACAAAACAACAAGGTTGAAAAATGGAAAGGAGATGACCTGGAACAAGGAACAGAGAGGAAAGAAGATGACCTTGGACTCATGAAAAACGATATTGGAAGAGTTGCGATTGCTTTCTGTGGTCTGCGACGGCTGCTCCTCGATGCGTGGCGTCGAACTAAAGTCCCTAAAAAGTGTTGGTGCTAGGCTGCACTAGGCTCCCAATGCAGCCCAGCACTGGCTACGCCATTGATCCTTTCCCTGATCATCTGATTCATTCGATCGATTTGTATTATCGAAAAGATAATTTGATAATTCAATTTATAATCAACTCAATTGTAATAATGCTATTGGATTTGATTTGAGTAGTAATCAATTGCACATGTCCTTAAATGCTTCATTGAACAATGTATAGTTTGCTTGCACTAACTAAAGTATTATCTTTTGCTTATTAATCTTAATGCCTCTTTTAGGAAAAGAATGGTTCAATCGATTCGACCGGAATCCCGGACCCACTAAACGGCTCAGACCGGTTTAAATTTTAAACCCTAATCCGGAATCCCATCCTTGCTCGATCAGCCTTCTTATTATGCGTATCCTGTAAATTAATAGAAAAATAAAACGGGCCCCACCGACCATACGCCGACACCGTGCAGCCATACCCTCCAACAACAGTCGTCCACGTGTAATCAAGTAAGTCTTCTTTTTCCTTCTCTCCGTTTAATACCGCACGAGGTGGGCCCTTTCCACTCCCTTACGGCGACACCGAGTAGCCAAATCA
This sequence comes from Hedychium gardnerianum, assembly GCA_038050645.1. Classification (NCBI taxonomy): domain Eukaryota; kingdom Viridiplantae; phylum Streptophyta; class Magnoliopsida; order Zingiberales; family Zingiberaceae; genus Hedychium; species Hedychium gardnerianum. The sequence continues at coordinate 9,739 of JBBUKS010042118.1, read as the reverse complement.
TGCAACCAAAGTGCTCCACGTGTACTAGACTAGCGTCATCTTTTCCCTCCTCTCTCTTCCTCCCCCACCCCCTCGCCGCTCTCTGAAAAGAAGGAAGAATCTCGGCAATGGCCTGCTTCTAAAGGTGTCTCCCTTCTCTTCAGCTTTTCTTCCAAAAACAGCAAGGTATCGTTCTTCTGATCCTCCAAAAGCTTCCGATCTCTGCCATTCTTCGCGTAACTTTCACCTCCATACGCCAAAAGTTGCTTTTTTTAACACAAAAATGGCCTAAAAGGGCAACCATTTTCAGGTTCTTGCGGCGAGGTCGAGCTTAGAGAGGCAGAAAGCTCATGAGGAACCGCCATGGCCATGGTCTGCAGCTTTTCATCGCCTTCTCCTGCGCATTCCTGGCGCTCCTCCTCTTCTACGCCTTCTACTTCTACTTCCGGCGGAGGGCGGCGCCGAAAGGTCTCTCCTTGGAGGACGCCGCCGCCGGAGCGGAGGAGGCGCTGATCAGGTTCGCCGGAGGAGAGGATCTGACGGCGCACGACATCTTAGACGCGCCCGGTGAGGTGGTCGCCAAGTCGAGCCACGCCACCCTCTACCGGGCCGTCCTCCGGCGGGGCGACTCCCCGGCGCTGCTCCGGTTCGTCCAGCCGGACTGCGCGGCGCGCACCGAGGACGTGCTGCCGGCGGTGCGGCGGCTCGGCAGCGTTCGCCGCCACCCGAATCTGGTCCCCTTGACCGCCATGTACCTCGGGCCGCGCGGAGAGAAGCTCCTTGTGCATCCTTTCTTTGCCGCAGGAAACCTCGCACAGTTCATAAGAGGTAAACCTATCAACACATAAAACCCTAACAAAATCTGATAATCAATCCAAAATTTATCCAAATTCCATTTTTTTTTAACAAGTAAAGATCGAATTAAACAGGAGTAAATTCTATATTCAGCAATTTAATTGAGTTTATCATCATCATAAGCAGAAGGTGTTTCAGAAGCTCACAGTTGGATCATCATCTTCAAACTGTCCTGTGGCATTGCCAGGGGCCTCGACCACCTGCACAATGGGCACGATAAGCCCATTGTCCATGGCAATCTCAAGTCGAACAACATCCTACTCGACGTCGGTCTCCAGCCCCGGCTCTCCGATTTCGGTTTGCACACCATCATGAACACAGCCACAGCACGAGCAATGCTGGATGCATCAGCAGCCCAGGGGTACACAGCTCCTGAGCTGAGCAAGATCAGTGACTCGAGCCCCGCTACCGATATCTACAGCTTCGGGGTGGTCTTGCTCGAGATGATCACTCGAAAGGACCCCCTCGACAACAAGTTCTTGCAGAAGGATCTTCATTTGCCGTCCTCGCTTAGGATTCTGGTTCTCGAACATAAAGTCTCTGATGTTTTCAGCTCCAACCTTCAGAAGGAAAGTGTGCATCAGAATTCTACCAATGAGGAAGGTTTACTGATGCTGTTTCAACTTGCAATGGCTTGTTGTTCGCCTTCGCCTAATCTCCGGCCCGACATCAAAGCGGTTATCAGGCGGCTTGAAGACATCGGTAGATGACTGTTCATCAAGTAGTGAAAGCCTCAAAGACTGTCAAACACTCTGAAAAACAAAAACTGATAATGGTTATCAGAACTGATGTTTACCTTCTCTTGTATGTTTCATCAGTTCATTGTGTTAGTTTAGGAAAATCGGAGACATGATTACTTGAAACTGTGCTGTGGATTTGGAGCTTCCTGCATGCTTCAGGATCAGAAAACATGTCACAACAGATAAAGATACAGATCTAGATGCCTTATAAAATATGATGACTTACAGGAATCTCCTTATGAACAGCATGTGCTGGAGATCTGCATTATGAAGAACAGTCATGTGATTTGGTTTTGTTCCTTTGTGCTTAAAGTAACTCAATGAAATAAAAAGTCACAAGAAGACATTCCATTAATTGTAATCTCACAAAACACTATAATAGATGATCATTGAGATGACAAATCCTTTCACACTCAATTTTCACAAGATATAAATTCACCATAAATAAATGGACACATAAAGTTGGTAAGATAAGAGTTATTTACAGATGAGACTCCATGAGTAGGTAAATGATCAGTTTGAAACAAGAGATTTCCTAGGAGGAAGTTTTAAGAGTTCCAAACAACATTCTTGCTATATGTACAACAAAATCTATGGAAACATTTGAGTTGCTGGCCTTTGAGTTAGCACTTTGCCAGTTTCATTGGCATTTCGTTTTCGGTCCAAGTATTGTCACTCTTTGCTTTTCTTTTGTTGAAGAGATTCTTGTAACTTAGTCCCAGCCCCACTCTTGGAAAGAAGAAAGTTCTTCATCTCTTGGTACGCCTGGAGTTCCTCCAGAGCATCACTTGTTTTCCTAGACAAGACGGAACTGCTCATGCTAATTTCTCCATTTAGGTCGGAAGACTGCGATGAACAGCTCTGATCTTGGCGAAGAGGAGGTGCGGTCTTTAACATGTGGACAAGATTCCCAACGGCTGCCTGTTGCGATTTATGGGAGGAAGAATACTCTGCATCCTTGACATCAGGGCTCCTGTTGATTAAATAGTCATTTTGTGTATTAGATCAAATAGACAATGTGGGCAAGGAGTTTTTAACAGAACAGGAACTTGCGGTTGGATCAGAGGAGAAAGCACTGAAGCAAATGCTAAAAAAAAGAGTTAAACTATTCACTTCTTTAACAAGGCACGTAAAAACAACCTGCTTGGATAATTGTCTTAACGAGAGTTTGATATATATATATATATATATAATATAAGACGAACAAAGTACTTAACATTTAACTATAATTGGTTGTATCATGTTTGCAATAGAGTTTAAGCATGGCTTTGTTAATCACAAACAGCTTCAATTTGTGTCTACGATGACTCAAACTGCCTTGCAGACAATCCCCTTTCAACTATAACAAGAAGAACATTTTCACTCAAATAAGGCTTCCAATCGCATCTCCTTGACATGTAAGATAATATAATGGATCAACTATACGACCAACTAAAAATCCCTCCCCAAACCCAATCCAACAACAAAAGTAACTATTGCATGGTTGCATCAGTTTCCACTTAGATCCAGGAGCATACCTATATCGACTTACAGTGGCAACAGATTCATTGCTTGAGTGGTCATTATGGTTCTACAAATAGCTATGCCCAATACAAACTCATAATTGATGTAATAATAATTGTCAAAATTAAAACTTGAAAATATAACACCATCAAAACAATTAGGCTTAAGTTTGATGAAACTTAACAAGCCAAATTAAGCAATGCTCATATCAAAACCTACTAAATGATTTGGGTGTGCTGAGTTATAACTGCCTTGCAGCCGAATGGCCAGAAATAGTCCATGCAGATGGTCCAAGTGGGGAATCTATGGCTTCTTTTGTCATTGTTGTTGTAATAGATATCTAAGGTTATATGTACAAACACACACACATACAGCTACATATGATCAACGGGACATATACTTGTATACCTTAAATCTGCCTGGACAACAAGTTCACCACTCTGCTATGAGTGTTTTGTTTGAGTTGTCAAGTGACACTAATTAGAGCATTACAATCTAACACATGATGACTAATTACGATGGCATGTACAGATACTCGTCATTTGCCTTTATGTATGTTTATAAAACTTAGCTTCCTAATCCCTGCAGCATGTTAAAGGTTCTCTTACATAGCCTACTCTCACTGCTCTGTGATTCATCTCCATCAATAGTAGGGTTGCAGAGTAAGTACTGAAATTTAGTACTCTTAATTAGGTGAGAACATCTACGTGTAATGCCCATGATGTTAATGCGCTAATGAGTATTCAGCGATATTCATGTCCTTACTTCTGAAATTATGCTAAATGTTGCTACAGGCAGAATTGCAGGTCTAAAATATCCTAAATAGATAAAGGAACAAGCCTGCTATTGTCAAAATGGATAAGCTAATGAAAAGAAGAGTGAAATTTGAATAATTTTTTCTTGACTGGAAGCTCCATGCTTCAACATTCCATCAAAATACTAGCTCCTCATGTAATTCGAAGTTAAAACTAAGCAAATAAATAGTTGTCAAGTGAAAATTTAACTAGAGCAGAATAGTGAAAAAATTGAATACAGCGAGGCATATTTCCTAACAGCACCACAGACAAGCACATCAATTTGTCTGAATTCCTAAATCTTCTAGCATAAATAGGATCCTAGACTAAGTATAGAATAACTTAATAAATTCACGGATGCTTCGATGAAAACAATACAATAAGTATATCTAAAATCATCTCTTGTTGCTTCTTGAAGCCAAACTTCATGATCTAGATCTGATTAAAAATTACAGGTCATAGTGAGATTTTCTCTATGATGCACAATCAAATAGTAGCACAAAAAAACTCATAAGCCCAAATTGTAGAAAAAAAAACTCATGAATCACACCAATCTAACAGGGAATCCTTGTTTCCTTGGTTTTTGGTTAGTCTTTAAAAATAAGATTGAACTCAGAATAAGAAAGCGTAACCAATTTCTTGAATTTTACATTTAGAAATGGAAGAATTGTTCTCAATCAATTCTAGTTTCAGTTTTTGAATCTCTTGACAAAATCTTTCTGGGAAATCAAAAATCAAAACCACTTCTCTAGCACAGTAAGTAATTTGTTATTTTTAAAATTTGCTATTCTGCTAATGAAAAATCATCCATATTGCAATCAATTAAATCTGGTAATGGGTTATCCATCTACCTTGCGAAATCAAACCTCAAAGTTTAAGTTCAAGCAGTAGATAGCATATTAAACCAATCAGATGCTAAATCCCATAGAAGTCAACTGTCTGGTTATCACTAAAGCATAGTAAGAGAAACATAAGATAAGAGGGAAATTATTCAATCAAGAAATAAAGCAAATCTGAAGCAAAAAAATTAAGAGAACACTGAGATTGACACTGTATCCTCTGAAGTATCCTGGATAAAACTTGAATAATAGTTGAAGAAAGTGCTGGAGCCTTGATTTACAAAACAAAACAAAATTTACATTTTAATTTTTAATTTTCATAAGTTTAATTCGGATTTTTTATTATTTAAAGGGCACAACTCCTAGGAAGGACCCAACCTTAATTGAATAGGTTCATTAAAGAGAAACTATAAAATAAGGGCCAACCTATTACTCTGATGTAGTAAAAGAATTCCTAATCACGAGAATGAAGTGCTCTAGCAACCTTCCCCTATCTCTTTTCCTCCTCTTTGATAATTTTTAGTGTTATATACATTGGCTAACATTGAAATGTCCTAAACACATCTCTATACTGCATGTCAAGAGTGTGGCCACACCGGTTATATTCTCGAGGTTGAGAATTTTAATGTGCATGAGGATCAAAACATCGTTGTAGAATAATTGGCTTGGTTTGCCTATGCATTCATTTTCTCTCTTTTATTTATATGCTTTATTTGAATTATCACGTTGATTTAGTTTATACATTGAAAGATGATATCTCTTGATCAGACTAGGCTAAATGCACACATTATTCCCAATAACTTAAGCAATCAATGTATTTACTATTAAACAGTTCCAACAGATAGGTAAAAATGGTGAACAATAAGATTCATAAACTAATCTCCATCTCAGACAACTCAAATAGGCATAAACATAACATCTCATAAGCAAAATAATCACCTCGTATGGGAATCTGATGTGTCAACATCATCCACAGCAAATGGGTAAGAGAAATCTGTATCGTCAAGATCATCCTGCATTGAGAAACGGCTTGAGCTTCTTGAAAAGGCATACCTAGGTGAACCACCAGAAGACAAAGCAGAGAATCTTCCAGAATCATCCCGACCATCCTTGAGACCCTAAAAGGAGATAAGGAAAACAAACAAGTTTATTAGTCGAACCTTGCACCTTCTTAGCACAGTTATTTCTAGACTGAACATATAAGATTACAGAGTAGATGAAGAATATGCATAAAAATTTTCAGGGTGAAACAATTTTTTAAATTTCTATCAAATTTAATAATTATGAATTCTGCATTCTGGTGCAATACTAAAATGAAAAACGTAAATACTAACAACAGACAAGACATTTTTAGTTAAATAATATAAATGAAGGTTTGTTAGCTTTCAATTGAAATGAAGAAGCTGGGTAAGAGTGAATTTATTAAGAGGAATTTTAGACACACTAACACCCCACTGTTCTCGGCTTGTAATTTTAGTCTATCATATATCTCACATGTTCTTATATTTGATAATCAATCCATGAGTACTTTGAATCTTACACTGAATTGCCTATAATGTTCACAATACCTACAAATGATAGTTTTAACAGAAAGATTAGCCAAAGTTTGCTATCAAGACTGATCCTACCTCTTAATATATTGATTGCTGAGATTGTGCGGAATAGTAACACCTGGCTACCTAGGGTTTGTGAGGAATAATTCTGCATAATCTCAACATTTTGTGATAAGTGGTTAGCCAAAGAACTTTAATATCAAGGCAGCTAACTAGCTATTGGGATGTATTCGTGCCTAAAATATAAATGTTCTAAACAATCCTTCTCAAAGAAGAGTTCCACATATGTTGATGATCTTGTTTGAAATTACATCACCATAGTATTTGTTTTCTATAAATGAGCACATGCTCTACCATCTGAAATTTGGCTATTAAACCAACGTAAAACTGTCTGTATATGTCCTTTTTAGCACCGGAGATCTCTGACCTATGACATTTTGTGGCAGCACAAATTAACACCAAAGAAGATCATTTGCAATCCTTTCCCAAAAAAGTTAAGTGCTAACTAATATGTTCTAATAACCTTCTTTCACTCCCATAGTACCAATATATTCCTTGTAATATTTTCTCTTATTTCCATGAGTTGCATATTGTTTCCAATGCTTCAAAGGTGATATTCATCTTATTTTACATTCTCAAACAAAGTGCATGTGGAATTTTGGCAACCGAACTTTAAATTTTCATGAATCCCAAGTAAATATAGGGATTCAGGAAAAAGGGTTTTTGTGGTAGGGAGAAAAATAAAATGGGCAGCAAGTGCACCTCATAGAGATATATCATAGTGTATGATAGTTAAGCAAGCAGTGAAGGAAACAGGATAGTTCTCATGCTACATTATGTTCCTATATCAAACACAAGAAGCAGTTAAGAGCCCTACAATGATTTTAAGCATTTTAAACATCTACATCTGTATGCTAATGAAAGAGCAGCATTGATAAAGCCAAGCATCTAGGATCAAACTAAAGATATAATCTTTTCATACATGAACGTGTCACAAAGCATTAGGCTAGAACGTGACCTTATATGCAGCGTGCGCATGCAAGTTTGAGTAGATATCGCCTCCACTCAAACCTTCAGACTTTCTGAAAGATCTGCTCTTGGAAGGAGACTCCTGGCTTGAAGGATCAGGCCTTGTGCTTCTAGGAGATAGCGGTGGCAAAAGGCTCTTGAAAGGATCCGAGAGGTTTGGACTGCGGTGCGTCTGGTTCTTCCCTGTTTCTAACACTGGTATGCTCATTGGTGCGGTCTCCATGTGTAACCTGGATCGAAGGGAATGGCCACCCAGTGTCGGAGGCGAAGAGGACGTCGATGTCGAGAACGGTGGGGAGAGCCGAAAATCATCAAAATTTAAATTTCCTTTCCTATCGCTCAGCGACCGCTGGTTAGACCCCAGGCGGTCATAATGCTCAGGAGGCGAGGATCCTACCTTGGCAGCACGATCCTCCGGCGAACTGAGCGGGTGGTGCGCCATGGGCGCAACGTTCCAGCTGTGCGGGCGATGGAATTGAGGAGCTGCCGCGGCCGATGGCCGGAAGACCCTGGGTGGATTCTGAGACGTGGTCGGGCGAGATGTCCAATTAGGTAGCGAAGAAGGGAAAGGGCTACTGCGCTCGGCCGCTGGGCTACCGATGTAATCGGTTATGATCATCGGCGCAATCGGGGAGGAGATTTCGAGGTGGAAAGCAGCGAGGCTTGGGCGGTACTGCACCGAAACGACGAGCTGGCCGAATAGGGTCTCCACCGGGGTGAAGCTGTATTTCTTCAAATCCGCATCTTCCGCCCTAGAAAATGGCGTCGCGAATGAGGAAACCCGGTAGCCAAGCTCGTAGTTGTAAGACTGGGCAGAGGAGCAAAGCATCCGGAAGATCCGGTGAGACGGGAGGATCCGGAGCAGCGAATAGAGGGATCTGAGTAGAATCGCTGATTTCTTGTAGGTCCTGGATTGGAAGGAGCCAACATCATGGGGGTGGTGCGAGGCGGCGGGCCAGGGGACGCACTGGGCGGTCCACCGTTCCACGACAGCCTCTCCGGCTTCGGATTCGGCTGCGTCGCGGCGCGGGGTGAGGAGGATGTCGATGACCAATGGATCCATGAAGGCGCCATGGTTCGCGATCGGGGACGGGAGGTCGCCGACGTCGAGGTGGAACCAGCGGTCGCGCTTTCCGGAGGAGGGGCGGGGGGCGGGGCGGATGTGGGGGATGCGCGAGGTCAGCACCACGTGGAGAGTCTTGTGGAGGAAGTGGATGATGATCTGTTCCGTGCGATCGGTATCGGAGGGGGACGCCATGGTTACGGAATCAGATCTCGGCCGGCGGAGAGCAGCGCGGCCGCCGGGAGAAGCGGCCGGAGAAGGTCATCAGGATTAAAATCAGAAGGAAGAGGAAGGCGAAGACAAGTCACGAAGCAAGACGCGATTAGGTCGATTTAATCGAATAATTTTTGAATTTAATTAAAATAAAGGGATAAACATTTCACTTTACTCCCACACTTTGCCACTTTTTCAAATTGCCCATTGGATTTTTAAAATCACATAAATGCTCCCAAATACCTCCTAAACTTTTTTAAACTACCAAAATACCCTCCATAATTTATAGTCTCAAATGTATAGAACCATTTACATAATTTCAAAAAGTTAAAGGGGCATAAGAAGAGAGGCCAATTTAATTCAATTTTTAAAATTAAACGACTTCGACTAAACTAGGAGTTGTATGCTTGGAAAATATATCTGTTTTTTTTACGATCACGTCATCAAGAGGTGCTCTTTTCATTTTTTTTAGTCAAATATTCAATCTTACAATCGACAAATTTTGATATAAATAATCCGACCTCATATTTTACTCACTAAATAAATCTAAAAAATATGATAGCTCATAATGTAGCACTTCAACTTCATCGATAACTTAATCATTGTAGATATACTAACATCATCAATAATTTAATCGTATCGATGTGTCCTGCATCCAAATTAAATCCTAAAAACTATATCCTTCTCTTACCATCGTATTAAACCCTAGGACTCCTCCCTTTTTTAGTTGGATATTTAATTTATACGAACTAATCTCGATTGATCAATTTCATCATATAAAATTTTGTCATCATAATTAAGATAAATCAAAAAATACTTACAGCGAGTAGTCCCTTTAAAAAATTAAGAAGGTATTCCTGCTATTATATTATTACTCGGTAGTCTTTTCTTTTTTTTATAATAAAAAATAAAATTATCATTTTAAAAAGAATAAATTACGAAAAATTTCATCCAATAATAATAATGATACATACAAAGAGGGAAATAATCAATGAAACATTTCACATTTATCTCACTATGGCATAAAGGCGAAATGTTCGTCCCAGCGCCCCCCGTCAGTCCGTCCCAAGACCACACTTATCCACACTTATCTCAAAAAAAAAAAAATGATTAACCAGGTCGTAACGGCGGACCTGGGGTGACCGGCCCGGCCCCACGGAAGTTTCCCACC
>JBBUKS010042107.1:0-10537 GCA_038050645.1 Hedychium gardnerianum | reverse complement strand
ATGCTTGTAGTGCTGAAATAATAGACATCTCATCATCCCTGGTCCCAACGAATTCCCACGAGAATCCATCCGAATATCAGAAAGTGATAACTCTCGCTCAACACTCAACTGTGGGTAGTCAACCAACTCATGCCCAGGATGATGTCCAATTATGTCATAACAAGCACCCGCAGATCCACTGACAGCGAACGACTACCGAAGTCTCAAGGACATCTCCTGACTTCCTGGTTGATGGTTAGCACCTCTCTAGATGGCAGAGATACAGCTAAACCATATGATCTAGGCGTAAGCACTCTACCTAACAATGGTTTGTCTAATCACTCTACAGCTAAAATCCAAGTAACAGCTGATCTCGAAAATCCTCTTCTGATGAACCACCAAATAACGACCTAATCTCATAGATCGTAAGCCGCTAATACAGCCTTCAATGTATCATCGCAAGTCATGTACTCGTATATGCCTTCCTGGTTATCTAATCAAGTACGAGTAACTAAACGATTGTAGTTTTCATGAACTAGAGTAAATCTATCCTTAACTAAACGAGTCAACCCTGGTATTCGAGCTCTATCCATCACTCAGCTAGTAGTAGTCTGGGTTGGTACAATTGGTGATATTTCCTGAGACCGAAATCTCGAACCTCTCTTAGGGGTGCGATGAGTCTGACTCATGCTATCAGACTCAACCTCTCGGGTATCAAGTCTAGGTACCATTGACTCAACAATCATTTTCGTCGTTGACCCGGTCCACGATCACAAATAGTGACTGATCTACTTCAAGTCATACCTATAACAGACAGCTAGGTAAGAATTAACTACAATATTCAATACCGGTAAACAATTTACCTCCTATTGCTCGGAGATATCCTGTAGCTGTCTTATCCCAAAAACTCAGAAAAATCACATCGAGAAAAAAAAATCGCGATAACCAAAACACGAAAAACAGGCTTTCGCAACCTGTGGCTCTGATACCAATAAATTATCACGCCCCGAGAGTATATTTATCCATCAAAAAACAGACAGCACCTCCCCTATAAGGGTTGACATATTCCTGGTACATAATCACAAAACAAGAAATAAATATACCCCACTCGGGTATTCACATCCACGCTGTGTAATAGATGATAAAAATATCCTACCCGGGTATTGTAGAACCACGCAGTGTATAAAATGATATAACCAAAACAACTTAAAGAATAAAAATGATCTACACAACCAGAAAACCAAAACATACAATTGCGAGCTGGCCCGGCTTATGACACCAAGAACATGATTAGAAACAAATCGAAAATCCATATAAAAATTTACTTAATACAATACATGAGTATTAACCAAACGCGAAAGCTAACACAAACCATCATAAAATGAGAATACATCAGAAACTCGATGTGAGAGGGACGACGCGGGCAGCATCTTCCAAGTGACCCAATCATAATCCTGCTAACAAGGAAACAATAATAGAAACAGGGGTGGTGAGTATAAAGGAATACTCAGCGGGTATAAGATAGATAGTGCATAATAATAACAATAGTAGGGGATCAAGGAAACATACAGTCTCGCGGGAAGTACTCTATCATATATGTATGATCATGTACCGTACATAAGAACAACTCTGCAGAAGTATAGTATAATATTATTAATAGCATACACTTATATTAAGCTTCATTTTGAAAGTTACATTTCGCACGGTCTTTATATTACCCTTATTTAAATAATTTAAGTTGTATACTCAAGGTCTTTGTATCATATTAAACTTTAGGAATTTGTATTTAATTACTTATAATCAGTTTTAAATTGTCTAAATATTATTTAAAGTGTATGTTTAGGTTTCTATTTATTCTATTGTGTATATGATATAACTTTAGGGTGATAATTCATACGTCTTAAGTCAAATAATAATACAATGTATATGGATTGCTAAAACTATTAAATTTAGGATTAAAATTATAACATGTTTTCTCACATATTGAACTTGATTTTTAGATTATAAGAAACGACATATATCACCGAATAATCATGACTTTTAGTTTAAGTAATCATCCAATAACCAAGAACTTGTATCAACCTAAATTACAAGAAACCTATATTTAAAATTAGAAACAATCATAAACAATGAACTCTAAAATTAACATAGATGTAAATGTATCACCATTAAAATAATAAAATAACTATATCATGTTATAGATCAAAATATTAAATTAATTTACATATAAATTAACATAGAGGTACTGTTTAATAAATTATACCTAAAGATGAGCAACCGGTGATGAACAGACAGATATGAGCGGATGGAAAGGAACAGAAAATGTAGTATACTACAAAATACAAAAAAATAATTATAGTCAATCACAATAAAGGAGCAGATGAGCTTGCAGCAAGCAGAGTTCGTAGCCACGAGTTTGCGACCGGACCAAGCCGCCGGCCGTCGGCCGCGGCCAAGCTGTCGACCAGGAAAGTTGCCGGCCACGAGATGGTAGCTAAGCAAGTCGCGGCCACCAACAGGTGACCGGCCAAAATCTTTGGCGCAAGCTGCTGGCCGACCGCGAGCAGGCTATCGGCCATGAGCAGGCTGCTGCGGCCAGGCGTTTTTTCTAGAAGTTGGTGCGAGCAGGCGACCAACCCAGTGAGCAGGTGGTCGGCCTCCCAAACTCACCGCCGCAAGCAAGCAGCCGCCCAAACTTGCCGCCGCAAGCTGCCGGTCGGAGAGAGATGACTGAGAGAGGGAGAGGGGCTTACTAGAGAGACATCGGAGTCCATCGGGATGGCCAGAGAGATGGTGGATAGGAGTCGGCTGTCCGTAAGAAAAATTAGGGTTGAGCCCTAATTTTTCAACCGGGCATACCGATGGAATCGATATTCCATCGGTAATCCCCGACGGAATACATATTCTGTCGATGATTATCGATTCCGTCGGTAAACCCGATTCAATTTTACCAAGTAAAAAATAATTTTTTTATCACATATCGACGGAATCAGTATTCCATCAGCAACCTTAGTTGAAATTGAATGGCCAAAAAATTAAGTTATTTTTTAATCACCGACGAAATTGGGATTCCATTGGGAATCACTAACGAAATACCAATTCCGTCGGTACTCACCGACGGAATTCTAATTCCGTTGGAAGGACCGATTGAGAAAATGACCTATTTTTATCACATACCAACGAAATCGAGATTCCTTCAGGTCATTCTAACGGAATCAATATTCTGTCGATAATTCCCGACGGAATCATATTCCATCGATAATCCCATCACTATTAAGTCATAACAACAGAACCAACGCCTACTAATGGTATCGGAGTACCATCAAGAGTCACAACTGATAAAGATGAATTAGGAGATAAAAAGATAAAAGATGATAAGTCAGGTGACATGATGAGAAGCTCCAGAATCTATGATCCACAAAGAGGAAGATATACCAGATGTACCAGAGGATGATAAACCTATATAAGAAGAAGCAAATATAGCATGAGGCTGTGAGGCGAGGAATTGCTGAAACTGCTTAAGCAAAGTTGCATCCAAGGATTGGGCAGCCACAATGTTGTTGGACGGAGGAGGGCGATATTGTTAGTGTAGTTTGCACTAATAGTCTAACCCTAGGTTTTGATGTATGACACCAGGTTAAAGTTAAACTATTGTTGTTTATGTCACACCTCGGGAGTATATTTATCCATCAAAAAATGGACAATACCTCCCCTGTAACAATCATAAATTCCTGATATACAATCACAAAACAAATAAACATATATACCCCCACTCGGGTATTCACATCCACGCAGTGTAATAGATGATAAAAATACCCTACCCGGGTATGCACAACCACGCAGTATATAAAATGATATAACTAAAACAACATAAAGAATAAAAATGGTCTACACAACCAGAAAACTAAAATATACAATTGCGAGCCGGCCTGGCTTATAACGCCAAGTACACGATCAGAAACAAATCTGAAATCTAGATACAAATTAATTAATACAATACGTGAGTAATAATCAAATGCGAAAGCTAAAACAAACCAACATAGTATGGAAATAAATTCGGAGCTCGATGTGAGAGGGACAATGTGGGCAGATATCCTCCAAGAGACCCAATCATAATCTTGCTAACAAGTAAAACAACAATATAAGCAGGGGTGGTGAGTACAAAGGAATACTCAGCGGATATAAGATAGATAGTGCATGAATAATAACAAGTACAGTAACTTAATGATATACAGGAATTCAAAGGTATACAGTCTCACAGAAAGCATATATTCACCATCGAATGGTAACACCCATATGCCACTAGTATACTCGCACCCTACTCAACTGCACATAGTATCAAAAGTAGTGCCAATAATACAGAATATGGGTATAACATCACATGTGCATGTACCCTCAATAATAAAAATAAGTACAACATCTCATATGCGTGTACCATCAATAACCAACATATGCACGACATCTTATATGCGTATATCGATAACAGTATCAGTAATTGGGGTCTTGTATGTGGGAGCAATGCTCCACCATAGGGTATACAAACGACTAAGACACCCAGCTCGTCAGCTGTGGACCGTGGGAGAAACGCTCTACCACGATACTCGTGGGCAGTTCGTAAATGTCAGGGTCCCTGTCTTTGGGAAAAACTCTCTACCACGAATGACCTTGTGGGCAGACAGGAGATAGCTATCTAGCTACGGGCTGCGGGAGAAACTCCCTAACACGTATGACCTCATGGGCAGCCAGGGTATAACAACCCAAATAGTAGCATGTCTACAACTAGCTCATACCCGAAGGGAGCACTGATCGCTAGCCCATGTATCTCTGTGATGCTACGACTAGCTCATACCCGAAGGGAGTATTGGTCACTAGCATACATGCATCATCGATACTACGACTAGCTCATACTTGAAGGGAGCACTGGTCGCTATACTACGACTAGCTCATGCCCGAAGGGAGCACTAGTCGCTAGCATATATGCATCATCGATGCTACAACTAGCTTGTACCCGAAGGGAGCACTGGTCGCTAGCATAGATGCATCATCGATGCTACGACTAGCTCATACCCGAAGGGAGCAATGGTCGCTAGCATACTTACATCATCGATGCTATGACTAGCTCATACCCGAAGGGAGCCATGATCGATAGCATGCGTGCAACTCCATGATGCTATGACTTGTTCACACTCAAAGAAAGCCATGGTCGACAGCAAACATGCAACTCCATGAGGGTAGGTAAATAGGTAAACCCACTGTCGCACATGTCTATCTACACAATGGTCTATATGACAACCATGAAGACATACCGGTCATAGTACACGCTCCATGCGTGTTTATACCACAAATCAGATATAGGTCTTACTATCATGATCAGTCACCTAAAGTACACATCACACACGTGTTACCTCTATAATCATACTCTCAAGTCACACGCTACCAGATCGAGGGATCACGCCACACACCCGTCCACAACTCAAATTAGAGAAATACAGTGGTGGTCACATAATTAGTGGTACACGACGCCCTCGTGTCCACAACCTAAATTAATCTCATGCATATGTCACTCACACATACACCATTACATGGTATGAACAATCTAAGATTATCATATGCATAAACAACCATGCCACAAGAATAGTCATACAACTACATGATACCCAATCACAAACAAATTCCTATTGTGCACACCACACATGTGTACACGCTACAGAATAAAGATCATATAGACTGTATGAACATAAAAATAAAGTAAATAAAGTACCAGCAATAAGAATCAAACTTAGGTAAATGTTTCACCTAGAGTCAAGGTAAATATGACTACCTAAACAGTATAACAATCATGCACTAAGGTCAATAAGTAAATGAGAATAAGGAAGAAATACCTGCCTCCAAAGTAGGTCATCTCGAAGAGTTCACAAGTCCAAGTACTTGTTCTGAATCCACGTCCTGCATCAAGGAACACAAATTACCATCGAGTTCCACTACGAATCCAAGGACTAAAACAAATCCTAAACCATTTAGGGGAACCAAAATTGAATCAACCCTAATCTCGCATCAATTTTAGTTCAATTCATAAAATGAATCTTCTACTTGATCCATTTTAAAACCATTCTACATCTTCAAAAATTGAACCCCCATCCCTAGTAAAACTCAATTACACCATCAACCATGGATTTAATCTCTCCTAGTCAACTACCATATTTCAATTTTTTCAAAGAATTCATGCTACTAAAAACAAATAGGTAGCAAGATGAACCCAAACAACAGGATAACAACAAACCCTAATCATATAGCATATCTAAATTGAATTCTAATACATTACTCATCAATTTAGTATCAAATTTCACCTCAACTTCTAACCTAACATACTTTAATTATAGATGTAGGTATAACTATACATATGAAGATCAATTAATACTGCCCTCCAAGATCACTATACATATGAAGATCAATTAATTATAGATGTAGGTCAGTAACAATGGCTGCGATGGTTGCCTAGTCGACTGAAGCTGGTGGCTGGCTCATATCACTGAGGTGGTCGGCAATTAGGTTTGTCCCAATTCTGATCGGAGATCGAAACAAGAAAATCATAACATCAAAGGCTTGAATCCACATAAGCAGTACCGAAAACAAGATTCAATGAGAGCTTACCCTAGCTTTGACTGGTGACAAGTGGGGTTTGGCTGAAACTGTATTAGGGCCAACTTGCAGCTGGCCGGAGATGCTAGGTTCGCAATGGTGGAAACGAGGGAAAGGCCGGAGAGGGTCGCGGCTACTTGATGGGGGTGATGGCCAAGGTTTGGTCCGGCTATGGTGGTGACCAGGGCTACGGTGATCGCAGCTAGGGAAGAGGGCAACGGTGGCAGTATTGGCCTCTCACAGTCAAAGAGAAGAGTGGCCGAGATGTTGGCCGGAGTGGCTGCGGCTGATCGGGGAAGCTAAGTCTTCCTTGATCGGGAGGAGAGATGGCTGTGGTTGGCCGGAGTCAACGGCGGTCGGCGAGCAGAGACGACAGTCGACGAGCGGAGGCAGCGATCTTTATTATCGGGATGAGGTGAGGGAGAAGAGGAAATCGGAGAGGAAATAAACTTATGGCTATCTTATAATTTTAGTTAAATAACATAAACTTAGGTTTTTAAAATATTAACTTAGGTCAATTAATTCCAACTTAGGGTTTAATAAATTTAATCAACTCCCAACTTATTTGATATTCCAAATAGGCTCTCTAAAGCCTATTATTTATATCCTCGTGAACTCCTCTAAATAGCTCCTATTAAATCCCGAAAAATTTCTAAAATTCTCCCAAAAATTATCGTATTTAACATTTTTAGCCCAGATTTATAGTGATGCACTGATATAACCATCTGAAATTCAGACTTAGCCCTAAGCATCTCACACTGTTCTAAGTGTTTGAATACACAAGCAAGGTATCCTAGTGTGCTTGTGAGATGTTGGCTGCCTAAATCTATAGGTACATGATTTCTAAGGGCAGACCTAGGCTAAGTCTATTGTTTTTGAAAAATTTACTAAGTAAAATGAGATTTTTATAATAGTAGTAATAAAAAATATTAGTTATCCTAGATTTTTCAAAAAAATATATTTTATTGATACTATTCTACTGAGCAATGAAAGTTATGATGAGTTTAGCCTAATAAGTCAAACTAGTCAATACATCAACAAACATCAATGCTAGTGTAGCTACAAGTCAAAACAAACCAAAGTCATTCAAGTCAAGATATAGCTGCAAGTCATGAATCTGAGTCAAGTCTAAACATCCGAATGATCTACTTAGAGTGTGATGAAGATCTCAAATCCCAAGCCCTAAGCATCTCCATTACCTCAGTGTGTTGGCTCTGCAATTGAGTCTGCATCTCCTGTCGAAGGCTGGAAACAAACTCCTCAAGGTGAGTGACTGTGCTCTCAATCCTGATGACTCTGTGCTCTAAAGTAGGAGTTGCTAGACGTACAAGTAGGTAATCTCTAATGTAAATATCTGAGAGATCCTTATCTGCAACTGGATCTGCCTGAGGCTAGCCACCCTTCCAGGACATAATACCATCTACATCTATATGTATGTTAGCCATAGAAATGTTTCTCTGACCTAGAATGTCGTACTCACTCAAGGGTCGGATATCACCTCTAGTGACATGTATCCCTAGGGATGCTATTAGGGAGGTCAACATATGGCAGTAGGGCATATGAACCCTCCTGCTAGTGGTAATGATGGTTGAATATATGATCGTATGAAATATGTGAAGACTAATGTCTATGTCAAATCTATGGCATAAAGCAAAAAGTAGGAAGGAATGAAATGGACTCTATTCTAAAATCATGTTTTTTTAGTGTAAGGAGAAACAAAATAGGGCATACAGGAATTTAAAGTTACAATCTCACAGAAAGAATATACTCACCATCGTATGATGACAACCCGTATGTCACTACTACAATAAGCACCCTACTCAAATGCACATAACATCGTGCGTAGTGTCAGTAACAAAGAACATGGGTATAGCATCTCAAATGCATGTACCCTCAATAATCAATATAAGTACAGCATCTCCTATGCATGTACCATCAATAATCAGCATAAGTACAACATCTCATATGCGTATATCGATATAAGTATCAGTAATTGAGGTCTCGTATGTGGATGCAGTGCTCCACCACAGGGTATACAAATGACTGAGACACCCAGCTCATCAGTTGGAGAAACGCTCTACCACGATACTCGTGGGCAGTCTGTAAATGTCAGGGTTCCTGTCTGCGGTAGAAACTCTCTACCACGAATGACCTCGTGGGTAGATAGGAGGTAGCTATCTAGCTACGGGTAGCGGGAGAAACTCTCTACCATGTATGACCTCATGGGCAGCCAGGGTATAACAACCCAAATAGTAGCATGTCTACGACTAGCTCACACCCAAAGGGATTCCTGATCACTAGCATTCAAGTATAATCGATGCTACGACTAGCTCATACCTGAAGGGAGCATTGGTCGCTAGCATACATGCATCATCGATGTTACGACTAGCTCATACCCGAATGGAGCACTGGTCACTAGCATACATGCATCATCGATGCTACGACTAGCTCTTACCGGAAGGGAGCACTGGTCGCTAACATACATGCATCATCGATGCTATGACTCACTCAACTAACCTAATGGGAGACACAGTCGATAGCATACATGAAACACTGTGGTGGTAGGTAGACAAGTGAATCTACTATCACATATGTCTAACTGCACAAATGTACTTAGCTACATCCATGAAAACATACTAATCATACTACATGCCACACGCGTGTGTAATCTTACAAATAAAATATGATAACCACTAATATGAAATATTAACCTTGATATACGTCATAC
Source organism: Hedychium gardnerianum (assembly GCA_038050645.1). Classification (NCBI taxonomy): domain Eukaryota; kingdom Viridiplantae; phylum Streptophyta; class Magnoliopsida; order Zingiberales; family Zingiberaceae; genus Hedychium; species Hedychium gardnerianum. Next base: position 1,191 of record JBBUKS010042107.1, on the reverse strand, counting down.
ACGTGTCCACATCAATAACTACATGGTATCAATGAAACAAAAGCTATCAAGTATGTATAAATGCACGTCACACGCATGTCTATCACTACATGATCATAACTTGATTCTAAGGTACATGTCACACACATGTACACAATCACATGGCCCGAATAACTGAATCTATCATGTGAATATAAACACATGTCACATGCATGTCAAATGACAACATGATTACCCAATCATACACATGTTCATATTGTGCATACCATACACGTGTATACACTATAGAATAAAAAAATAAATGAGACTGCATGAATATAAACAGATAAACTCCAGGTATAAGCAACATGTATCAAACTCAAGAAACATGTGAATAGAATCAAGGTAAATATAATTCCTATTCAAAGTAATAAATCATGCACCAGGATAAATAAGTTATTAGAGACAAGGTTAGAAGTACCCGCCTCCAATTAGGTCGTGTCTAAGAGTCCTTAAATCCAAGTACTTGTTCTAAATCCATGTCCTGCATCAAGGAACACAAATTACAATCGAGTTCTACTACGAATCTAAGGACTAAACCAAACCTTAAACCATTTAGGGAAACCCTAATTGGATCAACCCAAATCATAAGACATAACCACATAGGAGCTCCTTTAACATCACACTCCTACAGGATGAAACACGATCGAAACCAGGATCTACCACAGTAAGGTCAATAAACCCTAATATCAAACCAATCAACTTCATCTAATAGTAGATTCTGTCACAACCTCAATCCTTGTGTCATAATCCACATTCTACATGTATTTCCAAACCAATACTTAATAAATCCCAAGGAGTTAAATCAATTAATTTTAATCCAATCTTTAACTATAAGATATAAGTACAAGAGACTCTTTAAACTCCCAAATCCTAGCCACAATAAAGTCCATGATCAATAACATCATGTACAACTGATCATAGAAAATCATAAAGAACATTATACATGTCATGCCCCGGGAGTTTACTTATCCGACGAAAATCGGACAACACCTCCCATATATGGCGGATAATATCCTGAATACATATACACAATATAATCACAATAGAACATACCCCACACGGGTATTGCACAACCACGTAGTATAATCACAATTTTTACTAAACAAAGTAAGATAATAAGCAAATCCTCTCAACTGGAGAGGTGACATCCAAATACAAGCCCACACGGCT
>JBBUKS010042097.1:0-10537 GCA_038050645.1 Hedychium gardnerianum | reverse complement strand
GATCATATACAGTAGCTATGACCTCTTTAGTCCTATACCAATGAAATTAATGGACCAGATTGTTACAGGGGTATCTTATACCCATAAAGTTTGATATCAACTAAAGTTATATTCACGTGTTGTTTATAATCACATATAACCCAATTGGGAGATTGTTGGATTTAATTATCCCTTAAGGTGGGCTTACATGCGATTTAAAAACTTGCGATACTGAAACCTGTTAAGTGATCTAACTTAAGTTATTAGGTTTCGGGTTATTGGATGTGGATCTTATATGTGTAGAACCCTTTAGCCTAATCCGTTATCATCTATGGGCTAATAACAGTTTGATTGCCTATATAAGGGGAGGTTCCTAAGGGTTTAGGACATCTTCTTGAAACATCTCTTGATTCCCCATTAGACCAAGAGAATTCGGCGCCGTCAACCCTAAGCCCCTTGGAAGATCTTCCATTTTGCTTCCGGTTTTTCTTTTTCTTTTTCCTCAGGGGATCTATTTGGACGACGCTAAAGATAAAGACTATGATTTTACAATCAGTTTTTTTATCGATTTTAATTTATATATTTATTTTACTATATCATGATAAGAAAAAATTAGATTTATGCTTGTATTTTTATTTTATTTTATATAAATTTTTATTTCGATTATTTAAAATTTATGTGACTTAAAATTTTAGAAGAACTAATAAAATCTATTATGTCAGTCATAAAAGATAGAGGTTACAATAAATACAGGAGGAAGGGGACCATTGCAGGGACAACGTCTCTTTATTCTGCCCTTATAAGTAAGGTGAAGATCCCAAGGTCAGGGGTATGTTCTCTATTCAAAAAAATAGATTGCTTTTTATTTTCATTCTCTCTATTCTCCATAAAATCCTTACTTGAGCGTGGTATTGAGCTGAGTTCCGCCAGCCGACTCTGTAACCCCTTGTGCAGGTTCTCTACCGTGCAGCGGTGATCATTTGGAGGAAATTAAAGTGTTCCAACAAATAGGCGATCTCAGAAGAAGACGCAGATCAACACTTAGTTGTATGTGGCATAACACCAATTCAGTTTTGCGGGAACTAAACCATCCCACTATCTCGGACCGGAACAATATAGATAATAGTTTACCTCCCTTCTTGCATGCATCCACATCTATGAAGGGAGTGGTTGATCATCAACGTCAAAAACACAGAAAGGTGGGAGTGGTTGATTGAGAATCCAGGTTGTTACTTTCGTCTTTATCATATTTTTATTTTTATTTATTTTTTAATTGACACGTAATATCTAAATTTTTCTGTCTAACTAATTTTAAAATAATTAATTCGATCTTATAAAAAAAAAATTTATTACCGCTCCATCATTGCCCGGAGCTATTTTATCATATTTTAAAATTCATAGGTCACCAAGTCTTTTTAGGACAGTGGACGCCAAAGAGCGTGGTTGGAACCAACTATGTTGTTTCAACGTATGGACATGCAAGGATGTACAGTGGAGTATCGACAAATCGAGTACACAACCGTACAAACTTTAACTGAGGAAGAATAAAGGTGGAGCATACGTGGCTTTAACATAAATGTCAGAAGTTTAAGGTCCGATGCTCCCTTGCTTGCGTAGCTCAATTAGTTCAAACGATTCTGTAACTTTGCAACCTTAATTTTGCCATTTGAGTAGTTTGAGTTTGCTGCATAATAAATTAATAGTCAGTTAACTTATTTGTCCATGATAATGTGATATTGGAAAACAGATTGGTTGTTTTGTTGGAATTTGGAAACATTCACAACTTTGCAGGATCGATCTTTCACATCGCAGAAGACCAATGAATTATGATTTGGGCGTACTGTTCCATGCATGATCTGGTTAGCTCCAATAATTAATTCACTATAATGTTTCGATAAAAATATTAGTGATTTAATATTGTCTCGATAAAGGAAGAAGAAATAGGACTAACCTTTTGCGTTGTTAAATGATTAATTCCATTAATAAACCAAAAACTGAGTTTTATATATTTATTAGACATAGTTAACATACATTTGTCAAACATCTAGATATGTATTTCATATCTCTTTCTAAATGTTTCTTTCTTTAAGAAACTTTTCACAATAATCCCAATTCCCGGTAATAATTAATGACCAGACCAATGTTCTTCTATATCACAATACGGTCAGTCGTCTCTCAAATTTTCAATATCACAAAATGGCAATCACTTGTACTCCGATCCTGCTGCTCTTCCCAGTCTCTCCCTCAGTATCTTCACTCCCATGTATCTGCATATCAAATTTCGCACACAAGAAGCATAAATTAAGTGTACAAGTGATTAGATTTGTGGCTGAAGGGGAATGATAGAATTATAGAATCTTGTTGGTAGAATTTATTTGCCTAGCTACCTTCCCATCATCATGACGGTAGCCTGTGGGTTCGTCCCCGGTGACCTGTAGAACGTGGAGCCGTCCACCACCCTGAGCCTGCCGGCGCCGAGCACCCGATACTCGCCGTCGACCACCTTCCGGACGCAGCAGCCGCCGTGGTAGTGCCAAATGGTGGTGACAGTGTCCCTGCAGAACTGTTCCACCGAGGCGGTGTCGTTGGTATGCTTAGGAATCAGGTTCACGTTCGCCCGCACGCTCATGTTCAGCAGCGCTTCCATCGTGTAGGTGTCTGAGATGGTGAGGTCGGCGAAGCGCTTCGTCCGCACCACTCGCCCGATGCTGCGGATCCCGTACACGCACCGCCGAAGGTCCAAAGGGTGGCTGAAGTAGTTAAAGGTCACGGCCGGTGTAGTGTCCACGTCGCCGTCGACGAGGTGGAGGCCGCCCCGGGACAGCGGCCTGTCGATCTTCTCCAGTATGAAGCCGCCTCGGAACGCCTCCTTGGGCAGGCTTTTCTTTATTTCCCTCGCGTACTTTTGCATCGCCTCGAGGCTCCTCTGATTCGGAGGAATGGTCGAGAGCTGCCCAATCTTCAAACATACGTACATATTTATATACATATATATATATATATATATACCACGCACCATCAAGAAATTGATTGAAATTGTAGAAAGAAAGATGAATAACGATGCCGGAGATGGACGACTACCTCGGCGGACATGACACCGTGGTGGCACTTGATGCTGTCCGACGACTGGCTGAAGCCGCTACTGGCTTCGATGAAGACGCCGGGACGGGTGATGCCGACGGTCTGAATCAGCGACTGTCGTATCGGCTTTTTCGTGGGCATGAAGATGGAGTTGAGCGGGTTGTCCGCCATCCCCTTCCCGACGTGCGGGTTGTCGACGACCACTGGAATGCCCAGTTCCTCGAGATCCTTCCGCGGCCCAATCCCGCTTAGCTGCAGCAACTGCGGGCTACCGATGGCGCCCGCCGACAGAATCACCTCACTCCGGCTTCCGTCCTCGAGGAGAGCCAGGTGCCGCTTGCCCGATTCGTCCTTGAACTCGACCCCTGCCGCTGTCGGCCACCGCCGCCCTGATGTTGATGGTTAATTACTTATAAAATACACTACATTATCTCATGCAAAATTCTTCTAGCGACCTGGAAGTTGAAGCTTTAATGCGTTATTACCTTCTCCGTCGAAAATGATCCTCTCGACGGTGGCATGGAGGAGAACTTTGAGGTTGCTAGGGTTCCCTGAGGCGAGGAGGTCTGCGGCGGTATGGCGGAAACCGTCCTTGTCAAAGATGGTGCCCCCAATCTTGGTCCCGTAGAGGTGGTCGTAGGTGTAGCCGTTGAAGGGCCTGACGCCAGCCTCGAGCAGGCCGTCGCGGAGGGCCGCCTGCCACGGAGCAACCTCTGGCCAGTGTACGATCCTCTGTTCCACCCACGGATACGACTCGTTCACCAGCTTGGCGTCCCACCCCGCTGCCTTCACGTAGCTGCATAATTAATTATTTCATTTTTTTTTATTTTTTACTTTTTCTTTTTCTTTTTAGTCGTCTAATTTATTGCAAAATAACAACAGCCTTACTTTTTCTGTTTTTTTAAACGCCTCAAAAATTGCATTGCATTGCATTGCATTTTGATTACCTTGGACTGGCTCTGGTGTAGAAGCCGGCGTTGATGCAGGTGCCGCCGCCCAACACTCGAGCTCGAGCGTTGATGACGCCATCTGTGGAAATGAATGGCTGAGATGGTGCAGAAGGGGAGGCGTCCGTGAGGCAGATGTGGAAGTTCTGCATGTGAGAAATGTTGGGGTTACCGTACGGCGACCCACCCCGCTCCAGCACCAGCACGCGGTAGTTCTGGGAGAGAGTGGCCGCCAAGGGGCACCCAGCAGTGCCGCCGCCCACAATTATGTAGTCGAATCGTTCCTTTTGGGCCTGCGAGAAGCAACTCGCTTCATGCAGGTAAGGACAAGAATGCTTCTCCTCGCCGCAGGAATCTGCTGCAATGACAAATTAAATTTGTTCAGATTGGTAATTAAAATTCAAAGAAAAATATCTCTTCACAGGAATGCAAATTGGTGCAGGACAGTAAATTCGTCCTTCAAAATCTCGCCTTTTTTAGTCACTGCACTGAAACATTAATTTCATGCATTTGCGGTCGTGCGTGCTCAATGTTCAGATTCGACGAGATGTTTCGAATGAATGAAAAAGGAGAAAATAAGACAAGGAAGAGAAAAACAAAAAAAACAAAAAAAAAACATACCTTGTGCTGTTTGGAGTACAATGAGGAAGAAGCTCAAGAACTTGATCAAGAGATCCATGAAGAATACAGCGATCTTCTATTCCACTTGAAGAAGAACGATGCAATCTGATCTCATAATGCAAATTCGGTGCATTTAAGAGGGACAACAAACAAATAGCACAGTGGTGCATTAAATGAAACTACGAAGTCTGAGCTGGAGTGGGGTTGATCATTCATGCTATGAAAAACAGAGGAGGAAATAATTAATGTTCGTGAAATCAAAGAATATTTTAATCAATTTTCTTTTTTCTCTACTCTTTCCTTCTCCATTCCTTCGTCCAAACAAGCATATTAACAAACGGATTTCCTTTCCATCTCCTCTCTGATTTCTTGCATCGCAACTAAGCCTTAATTTTGCTTTAACTGATTTATCTTCAAAGAAAATGAGGTGAAATTTAATTCCGCTTTTGAATTAATGGCAGAAGAAACGAGTGATTAAGCCACACTTCAATTTTCTCAGCCTCATGAAACAGGGCACCGCAGTAACTACATGCTGCACAAGGCCTTCAATCAATTACATTGCCGCGTATCCAACTAATAAAGCAAGCATTAAATTGAGCACACCCCATTGTTATAGTACAAAAGATACCACTAGCTTCAGGAATCCGACACTGCTCGGTTTTTTGCTCATGATTTTGACGTTTTAGAAATGGAGAAAAGAAAGAGATAGAATGATTTCTGCTCTCTCTTTCTCTTGTTTTGGTTTTTCAACCAAATGAGAAGGAATGCACAGCTGCAGAACAAATCGATGGCTTCATAGGAGAAGTGTGTGTGTGTGGCTTGATCATTAGATTTTTCATCTGCAATAATGATGAGAGGTTTCAAATTGGATTCGACAAATCTTCCACGTGATGATCAACTTCAAATTGGAGGTTGGGGAGCATGGTGTTAACAAGTGTGATGAAGGTTCCCTTTCCATCCTCCAATTCTATTGGCATCAAATTCTAACTGCTGATGATCACTCTTTATTCACTAGCAATCAACAATCCTGTTCCAATTTCAGCCAAATTTGACAGCTAAAAGGTGCTGATTTGTAAACATGTTTACTAGACTACTCGAGATTTCTTTATGTATAGAATTACTAAGGCTAGGGATGACTACTAGTGTCCTAATAATCAAGTTCTTGAGTGAATGTCAAATTTGAGTCTAGTTTAAACCTTTATAAAAAGGAAGTGGATTAAGATGGAAAACTCAAGGTCTATTTGTATATCTTGAGGAAGTGTGCCTGCATGAGTCTATAAAAGCTACGGATGGCAATGAGTGTCCAAATGATTGGGTACCCGTTGAAAGAGATAAGCGAGTTTTAGAAGTGAATGGATTAAGGAGAAAATGATCACATGTATAATAATTTGTAGTAGTTTTGTTTGAATACTGGTTTTTATCAACAATGATTTAGTTTAGCAAAGACAATTTGAGACCATAAATTTAAACATGTCTCATCAAGACTAATTTTATCAATGATTTCTCTGTGATGTGAGGACTAACAAGCAAAGGCTGATGGGATGTTAGAGAAGGCTCAATTTCAATAATAACATGAAAAATTCTTCAAGTATTGTAAATGTCACCACTTGAGTTACAATAAGCACCATCGGCTTTAATTACGGAGTGTTATGGAGCCGACTTTGTTAGTTGGATGTAATTTTCTGATATTTAAATGCTTTTATTGATCTGATTTTGTCTAAGATTTTCCTTATTTGAATAAAAAATGAATGGCTTAAATTTATTCAAATAAGGAAACAGCTTGAAGTCTGTTGATTGATTAGTCACTTGTACGCTAAAAGTTTGATCACTGATTGATAATAGATATGAAATCTTTAAATTGTTTTACTATTTATGTAAATAGTAATATATCTCACCCATGACTTTAGCTCTCTAATATAATTCAATTGTCAAAGTGTGTTTATTCTTGACCATAAACAGGCTCACATATGTAATCTTTTAAAGATATTTCATATTATTTTATTGGATCATTAAAAGTTATATGCTTAACTTCTATCATTTCATTAGGTAGTTCCTCTATTTAGTCGATATAGTTAGGTTGTCATATTGAACATAGTTCTTAGGATCTCTAGTCTGCATAGGTTGGGTTTCCTTTGCACCATTATTTCTCATCGGCATCAAGCTTATCCCTCCCGATGAGCTTGCAACTAACTATCGATTTAATCCTTTAGTTAGCGGATCTACTAGATTATCCTTTGATTTCACATAATCAATAATGATAACTCCAGTTGAGATTAGTTGTCTAATGGTATCGTATTTAAGATGTATATATCTAGCTTACCATTATACAGATGACTTTGTGTCCGGCCAATTATTGATTGACTATCACAATGTATGTAAATTACCGACACATGTTTCGATCATCTAGGAATATCTTCTAAGAATTGTCGTAGTCATTCAGCCTCTTCACCATATTTATCAAGAGCTACAAACTCAGATTCTAACGTGGATTGATTATTACGATTTTGCTTAGAAGATTTTCACGAAAAATTTGCACTCCCCAAAGTAAATCCATATTCACTTGTAGACTTTGAGTGTTTCATATCAGATATTCAGTTTGCATCATTGTATCTTGTTAGGACCCTTGCGAGCTAGAGGAGGGTGAATAACTTCGATCGCTTCTCATCGTTGCTTTGTGCTCCTCGTTGAATGCGCAACGGAAACCTTACTTCAACCTTGACTCCACATGCACAACACCTTGGTTTACTTGATATCTGCCTCCTTGAGGCGACTAATCCAAGAGTCCACTCCTGCGATCACATTTACTATGAACTCTCTCCTTTTTTGAAACCTTTCGGAGGCAAAGAAGTCTCGTACAAACTCGTTCTTATATGAATACAACAAGAAAACAAAGACAAATAGAATCGAAAACGACTTTACAATCAAAATCTTACTTGCTTGATCTCTTATTGCTTGGAAATACATCTTGTTGACTCAGAAATGCACTTGTACTTCACCTCAGAATCTTCAAGAACTAGCTATTGGTGCCCCATGTGGAGTAAGCCATGGTTTTGATGTGAAAGTCAACTAGGTTAAGTTAGGCCTGCGGATTTGATGTCTTGTGTCTAAATGTGCAAGGACTTAGGAACACAAGAAGTCGAGTGGAAGACGCAGCGAGCGAGAATGATTACATAGGAAGCGAGTCGACGGGCTCGGTGTATCCGAGAGACGAGAAGCTGAGAGGAAGTCTGCTCGAGGAGAAGGTCAGAGTTGAATTCAAGTGAGCTCAACTCCGGACGATCGGAGCATCACCCAAGGGAGCAAAACAAATAATGGTCAATGTTGAGATTGACTATTCAAGGCGCCCTGAATGACTCAGAGTGCCTTGAATACTCGAGGCGCCTCATTTGACTTGAGGTGCTTCAGTTGACAGCGATTGAAGGCACCAATTAATGACTCAAGCTCCTCAACTGCCCAAAAGGAGCCGTTGCGGAGAGGATAAGCAGCACAGTCCATGTTAGTCGACTCGAGGCGCCTTAGATGAATCGAGGCACCTCTAATTCCATCAAATCAGTGATTGGGATAAACGTCAGTTGATTGGAGGCACCCTCAGTCATCCGAGGCGCCCTCGATTCTCCACATCTGCAAAATGATAATTTCGACAAGTAAGGTATAAATAGAGGCTCTGTCCTCTAAGTTTGACACACACACACACACTCTGTATTCAATTCTATAATCATCGTTTTAGTGACTAGTGCTTTCAAATCTTGTAAGGGGCTACTCTACCTCCGACCCTTATCAAAGAAGGAGATTGAAAATACTTTTAATTGCCTTGGATTAACAATCACCCAAGTTGTAACCAAGTAAATCTCTCGAGTCCCTACTTTTTGTTTTATGCTTATATTTAAGTGTAATTAGTGTGTCCTTGCAAGTAAGCAAGAGAAAGAGTTAACCATTGTTGCAAGTTGTTATTCACCCCCTCTCTAGCTGTTCCACCCGATCCTACATTAGCGGCTTCAAATCTCTGCCAAAATCCTTTTTCTAGGGTTGCTTTCGAGCTGAAAAATATCTCTCAATCGATTGGCTTTACCCCTAATCAATTATCACATCAGATCAGACCATTCAAACCCGCAGAATAATTCTTTTTTGCCCGATCAATCAATTAGTTAGTCATACCAATCGATTACCAGATGTCAATCAATTCCGAATTCTTATGTTCACTCTAGAAAACAAAGCTAATCGATTGATGTGAGTCTTGAACTCTTCTATTCGCTTGAGAAATCACTGTCAATCAATTCCACTCTTTCTGTTTTCTCGCGAAACCTTTATCAATCGATTGGTTGACACTGCCAATCAATTTGGCAAGCTTCTGTTCGCCTGAAAAGCTTAGGTCAATCGATTGCCCAATCCTAAACCCTGAATTTCAGTGTTAGGGTTTATGAATTGATTGGTGAATCTATCAATCAATTGCTAATTCTAATTTCAGCCTTTTCAAGTTTGAATTCGGATCTTTCCTGATATCTAGTTGACCTCAACCTACCAGGACTTTTTTGCCCAGCATTCAATCATCTTTGACCTATTGGGACTTTTTCGTTACCTAACATTCGATCAACCTTGACTTGCCAGGACTTCTTCACCAAGTGTCCAGTCCTCCGTGATCCACTTGGACTTAACCTAGTTTTCAACTAGGTTTGTTTAGTTCCTAACTAGATCTTCCACCACCTACCCTTGCTAGAACTTTCATTGCCTAGTTCTCATATAGGACTTCCACCGCCTAGTCTTATTAGGACTTTCATTGTTACCAAGTGTCGAGTCGCCCTTTGACCCACTTGGACTTTCCTCTTGTGCTAAGTATTCGATCCTCCGTGATTCACTTAGACTTTTCTCTTGCCAACTTCTTGTTGAACTTCTGACATCGTCAAGTATTCAGTCAATATTGACCTACTTGGCTTCTCACTCACATATTGTTAAGCATTGAAACTCAACATCAAGCCAACCCGAGCTTGGTCAACCTAGTCAATCTTAACCCAAGGTCGATTACATCAACAATCTTCCCATTTTTGATAATGGACAATATGTTTAAGTTAGGCTAACTCATTAGCCCCAACTTCCTTCTTCTCATGACTTAAATCCTACATTCTCTCCCTTTAACACACATCAAAAATTTCTTCTGAAATTTCTTTCATCTTGACCTTCCAACATCCAATGAAAGTTCTCTACCTTCCATTATCTCTAATGCTCTACCTTGAGTATTCACTTCTTTACCTTTCATATTCAATTCATGTCTTTAAGGTGAGCCTCACCCTCAAAGTATATTCCAACTTCTATCATTCCACCAATAATGATTGGGAATTTCTAAACTTTTAGAAAATCTAAATATCTAAGACTTGAGGTTAAAAATTCAACATTGAATCTAAACCTCCTCCTCAATTCTACAATAGTCCCTTTTAATCATCCCTTTCTGATTTTCATCAAGAATATTACCTTTAAATGTTCATCTAAGCACCTCAGAGGGTTAGGGATAGTTAAGTTATCTAAACATGGCTTAACTGACTGAAATAAACTCATTTCAGTCAAAAACAACAGCTACTAATCGATTGGTAACAGTAACAATCAATTGGTGCAGCTTAATCGATCCACGCAATCAATTCAGCTCAAATCTATGGCCAGGGAACATCACTAATCAATTGTTGTGCAGAAATCGATTGAACCAATCGATTGTTATATCTGATTTTTAGCTTCAAATTCTAATCAAAATTCAAAATTCATAAGTAATTCTACTATTTTCAAAAAATCATGAAATTCCATGTAGACATTACTTATGTCACATACTATCATGGAAAAATAGTTTTCTATGAAAATATATTTATTTTCAAAAAATAATACAAAATTAGAAATCATTGAAAAATTCAATGTTTCATTCTAACTTT
>JBBUKS010042076.1:0-10538 GCA_038050645.1 Hedychium gardnerianum | reverse complement strand
TGGTTAGACCAAGGAGTATAACCCGTGCTAGTCTTACAGAATTGATGATGTCCAAATACATCAATTCGTTGACTAGGGAAGATTTCAATACATTTATAATTACACATGTAGAGACGCTCACTAACTGTGATCCAATCACAAGTTCTCTCATGCTATGAATCATATTGCGGACATTCAGTAAATGAGTTTATGACCAATTCAAACGCATAAAAAATATGCACTCAGATAGTGAATCTATATTTATCAAATAAATAGTATAAGTCATAAGACGATTGTCTTAGGACACCTCTCAAACATAACAGATGAGGCTAAAGAAGTTGGTAAACTAAAATGATTAATAATATCTTGAACAAGACATAGAGACGGATGACCAAGACGTGTGTGACAAGAAAATTTGTCTGTGCGTTCTCCAACAAAGGCTGTTGTAGATGATAAAGACCATTTTTAATGTCCCCTTGGAGTAGAACAGTTTCTATCGCGGGATCCTTCACAAGACAATGATGAGAGTGAAATTCAAAAAACACATTATTATCAAGAGTAAATTGACATACGAAGAGTAAATTCTTAGTGATAGAAGAAACGTGAAGAGTGTTGCATATGCGAAAAGTACAACCATATGAATGAAAGGATGTGTTTCCAAAGTGAGCAATTTGCAAACCTGAGTCATTGCCTATTTGCACCATGTCGGATCCATGATAAGGTGAAGTTCTATGAGAATATCATACTCCGGTGTAATATGATGAGTTACTCTAGAATTCGGATTCCATCCTGGGGTTCCATGAATCGATGACATCGTAATAGGAGTGATGGAGAGTAAGAATGGTCCAGAATGAGATGACTGAGTATTATAATGCCAAGATGAGGGAGGATGTCGATTTGTTGTTAGAGGTCCTCCTAGAAAATTTGAATCAAACCTTTTATACAAATTTTGAGCATAAAGACTATAGTTGAAGCAAATCTGATAGCGGCAGCTTGGATCCTTGGTCTTCGGCGGCAGCTGGGCGGTTCCCATATTATGATTTGTTGCATGGTGTTATGAAATCGTAGGCTTTGGGGCGTGTGGGCGACGCGCGCAGGGCTCGATTAGGAATTTGATAAAGGTAATCTTTTTGACCTAGGATTGCGGTGCTTGAGGAGCCAGACGGAGATGGGCAAGGGCCGGTCTCCGGAGCCGATAGATTTCTTCATCTGGACGCTAGAGGTATTTTCTCAACTTGTACAAGTTGTTTCCCCCACTTCTCCTTCCTCCTCAGATTTCAAAATTCTAAAGAAAAATGGTCTTTTTCATCAGATAAAGGTGATAAACCTTACTATTTCAAATGATTGGTTTTTGTGGAAGTGTTATGTATTTCAAGATCTAAAACGTGTCTCGTTTTGTTTGATAGGGATGCAGGATTTTGATTGGATTTAGAACTTCATTTAATTGCAATATTTACAATTTTCAGGCTTCCGTTCAATCGATCGCAATACTTACAATTTTCACTTTTTTCTACTCAATAGACACCTAATAACTTGTGTAGAATTTTAGTATGCAGGTTGGATTTAGTTTCATGAATTTGGTATGCAACTTGGAAAACTATTATTTCCTTTTCAAGTAAAGCATACCACTGAACAAGCTCTGAAGGTAGATATCCATGGAAGTGGACGGCAATGTTAGCTTCAAAAACTCACAAGTACATGAAGGAGATCTAAATAGCATGATTAATTATGTGGTCTTGCCAAGGAAATATTATAGAATGTTTTGTCCCTTTGAGTAATGACTTAAAGGTGGTGTTTGTTGTATGCAGGATAAAAACTTAGTTATGTGGATGGAATTATCTGTTAAATTGAATTCAGAAGATACAATCACTAATCATATTGGAAAGCTGACTCTGCTAGAAATTCAGTAGAGAAATGCTTAAAAATTTTTGATTGTGTAGGCTCTGAAATGATTGGATTACTTTATTAGTGGAGGAAATAATAGATAAGCCGCTTGTCATGCATGTTCTTTTGGGACAGAAAAATTTCATGATGCTAGCAGTTCATATGCATCCTGATTTTGTAAGTTAATCAGACAATTGTGAGCTGAATCTGCAGGTCCTGTTAAACAATGCAAGATAGAGTGAGCTTGTTTCGCTGCATGTTAGTCTGTCTTTAGTTTGTATAGATACAATTGTTTCGAAGTTTAGAAGAATTACTTCTAAAGGAGACAAACATAGGACCAAAACTGAAAGCCTTTAGATATATCATAGTCAAGAGAACTATGCAAACTGTTGGTATGGAAGCTTGGGCTTCTTCTTTTTTTTTGCATTACGGTAAAAGATATTCCTGAGACTGAATCGAAGTTTATCACAAATTTAGATTTAATGCAAGCAAGGTTTTGTCATTCACTGAACTATACTGATTATTTATTGTTGGTGATTATGGAACTGAAAATTTTCATCTGATTCCTAGAACAGCTATTTTGTTGACAATAATGTAACTTTAAATTTTCAGCTAATTCATAGAATAACTACTTTGTTCGTTGTCTTATGGTTAACAAAGAACTGCAAGTGAATGGCAATGTAAAGTTAGATGCTTCCTGAAAATTTAGCTAGCATTCAAGTATATCCCTTGTCAAAAGATCTTAGTTGTTACTCCAGCGTGTAGGATACATCTTACAAGTGAGGTACTAGCACCGAACTTCGTAGAACCGAAATTTCATACTGGCTTGTTGACATCATCTGCAAGCCTTCTTACCCAACTTTATGCTCATAGTTTGCTGTTAATCTCCAATCTTATTAATCTGAACAAAAGTTTATAAAATAGACACTAGAAATCAGTTGCCTAGGTAGCTGTGCTGATTTGGAGGAATCTCAATCCTTCATTTGTATGCGTACTGCTTTGATTATAAATCATTTAAATTATTCGACTACTTTCACATAGGTGGTACTCATATTTAGTTACTAGTTAGTTTAATCTGAATTGTATAACCTTCATTGACATTCTTTGGCAAATCTGCCCAATGACACTTGACTACATGACAAACTATTTGTTTGGCAAAATAGTTTAAATGCAGAACCATAGAACACTTTTCTCAGGATATGATACTAAAAAATAAATACCATTATGTGATCTCAGGATGTTGGATTATGGCTTGAAGAGATAAATCTCGGTAGCTACAGACAAGTTTTTAGAGAAAATGGAGTTTATCCATGTTTACCACTGAGCAAATTTTACGGTTTATCAGGTGCTGCCACATGAAGTGGGGTGATTTTATTACTCTATGCAATGAGTTAAGGCGCATAAAAGGTAATACTCTTTTCTTCATATATTAGATTTCTTAAATGATTTAATTATGTTACAATAGTTCTGATATTATTTTCCTACTCTAATGCTAATTCACCTCCATTTGATAATTAAGGATTTTAATTCACTCAACAATTTATCTTAGAATAAATCAGTAGTTTTGTTGTTTCCTGTCTTGCAATACATGTGATTGTATTATAGAATCAGAAATATCATGGTTTGAAATTTATGGACTTGTAACATGTTGGAGACTTCATGCTACGCTACTTTCACTTGTTATGGAATCTGGTTATTGAATACAATATAATAATGAGACTAGTCTGTATGCCAAATATATAACTCTTCCCACTAGATCCCTTCTCTAATCAAAAGAATCATCGTCTTCTTTTATTCGGTTACACTGTTAGCCTATGTTTTCACAACCAGACTTCAGTAGCTGCCAATTGGTTAGATAAGAAATGGTAATCAGATTTGCAAAAGGTTGAATTAGCCCTTCCAAGGACCAATTTAGCTACACAGCTTTCCTTGCTCCAATGATATATTAATCATACATGTCTGATTTGTATTTTGAAGATATCGTATCATCCAAATATATATATACACAATATGTCCAGGATACACACACACACCCCATTGAGCTGAAGCATCTTCTCAAGCTCTTGACTCACCTCACCAGTTAATTGCTGTAGTTTGATACTGAACATATTATGACCACTATAAAGGATTATCTCAAGTTATTTCTCGGATTAGTTGAAATTAGCTGCCTCTATTACTAGTTAGGTTATTGATCTGGTGGCTAATGGATTTGCATCATGCTCGCTTTGATAGTTCAGCTATGTTATTCCTCAAGGTCATCGTTTCCTTGGTATAAAAGTTAAATTGAATTATTAATCATTTTACAAAATACTAGATGCAAAAATTAATTTTTGTAAGAATGCTCATATGCTAGAAAAGGTTTCTTAGCTAACAACTTCTTTCTGTGTGTGGCACTTGTATTTAAGCAATCTCAATTGTTGACTCTAAGGTTTTATGGGCAAGGTCCCGGATGGTAAAATATGCTGTTAGTTTGTTCATAATCAATGAAGATGCATTTTTCACTTTAGTCCGGAACCCTACACGTCATCCAAGTGGTTGCGAAGTTAGTGGGGAGCCTAGTGATGAAAGAGAATCAGTTTGGATTTATTGTCTCAAACTAGTGACGTCGAGCTGGATAACAATTATCCTATAGGCTGAGGAGAAGGAGAATTTGTGGAGAAAACAAGAAGAGAATTAAAAAAAAATAAAGAAAAAGCCGTTGTCTCTAGGTTTTACTAAAAAAGGAAAGTCTATTCAATAATCAAGATAATGCCTCAAATAATTAAACATGACGCTTATATAGACAAACCTTAATTCATAAATATCCGACATACCAAAAATATCCTAAATATCATTAAAATAGAAATTACTAAAAATAGAAAAAAGACGTTTGGTGGCTCCAAAAATGTACTAAATGGTGTTTTTCGGATCTGAAACTTGATGGTTACGGGTGCCACCCGGTAACAAATATAGAAAAAAGCTATGCGCGAGCGCACAAAGTCTCAATCCAATATTTAAGTCAAAAGTTATGATCTATTGAAAATTGCTTGTATCAGCTAAAAGTACTTACTAAAGAATTAACAAAATCCTTCCTTATCATTGGTTGTTACATCTCATCAAGGCATGTTGAGCCACCTACCTTCCTGTCTGTTTGCCAAATTTGTTTTGAACACCTAGTGTCCCGTACATTATTACTTTGAATGCTTGTGGCTCCCTGTGGCCATTGAAGTCATATTAAGAGGATGACGAGCTTGACTCACTAGACTTTTGCCTTAATCCTTTTTAATAACAAAGAAAAAGGGTTCTTGAGTGCGGGAGCCACTTAAATGTTCAAAATCGTATTGGTGTCTCAGTAATGCTTCTGCAGATTTATGACACGCACGGCAGTGTGCTTAAAAATGATCATACAATTAGGCCTTTACTTTAAGATCAATGTGCTTTTAAGATCTGCCATTTCTATAATTAGTCTCTTGGATATACGCAGTGGCATGCCTAAGAGGAGAACAAGAAGTCCGCAAGCCGTGGTGGGCACCGCCATGCCTGGCAATGGTGTTTGTCAGAATGGCCAGGCGCAACAGGCATTCAGGGTTGTCTCTCTGAAGTTGGAGCGGTGAGCTCCGCATCCAACTGTCCTACGAAGCTTGCTTGTGCCCCGCTCTTACTTTGCTTCAAATTCAAGGAAGTGGTTTGGTCTGATCTCAAGGAATAAATAACATACATAGCGTTTACTATGTGCTATGAGCTGTTTTTATGTCGGCCGGACAAAATTTTGGAATTCAATTCACGGCTTTCAGTCTATTTATTTTATGTGCATATGTTTTACACGTTTCTTCGCTTGAATTTATTGAAATTGCTATTAGGATGGGCGATTGTATCTATTAACTATCCGATGATAAATGCTCTTCTTTTAGTATCATTGTGTTCATCTTGTAATCCTCAAGTTACAGTTGACAGAAGAAGCCAAGTTACAGTTGACAGAAGAAGCTAATGGAATGTATGTTTGTTATAATAGATATTGAAATAGAGAATACTATAAAAATAGAGAAATCAAAATCGATGAATTATTTCATATTGAGCTTATTTGTGACCTAGTCACTATAATCTTATAAATACATCATAGATAATTTAGAATGACATTAATTATTATTTAATTAATTTGATCATAATGTATGTCAATTCGGTTATAAAAGAATTTTATAATTTATTTTTTTTTTCATATAATTTAAGACGGATTGTAAGGTCGGTTGGGATGAGCGTAATCATTTTTTTTTTAATAATTGAAAATTATGCATGCAGTTCTCACAGGTAGAGATGATAATTTTTTCCAAATCTAATAGGAAATTTGATATCCGAGGATATAGAGGAAATTTGTAAATGTGATTATAATAATTGAGTATTCGAGTATAAATATTTTTGAGTTCGAATATAGAGGCGAATGTGAAAAAATTCTACCCATAAAAAAATTTAACTCGCTTCTCGCCTCGAAAATAAAAAAAAAATTAATTTACCTCTTTACCTGATAACCAAAATGTATCTCATCTTCTTTTCTACGAGAAATTTTCACCTGATCGAAAGAGCGCGAGACAAGGAAGAATATCCGATGGATATGAAGATGAATATGAGGATGAATATAATAGATGAGGATGAATACTAAGGATATAAAATTTAATCTAAATTTGTCCTATTATTATCACTACCTACGGAGTGCTTAGTTAACTAGTGAATAATAAATTTGTTATAATAGAACATAGATTAATTCTTAGTGAACGAATATTTTTGGAAAAAAAATTCTTTCTATCTTTTAGTTATTTAACGATCAATTATGAATTAATTTTATAATTTATTTTCATTCATGTAATCTTAAAATGAATTATATATAAATATCTAAGGAGAATATAATCACTATTTTACTATAATTGAAATATACATGTATTCATTTTAATTCTCACTATGCATATGCATTAATTTTATACACATGGTATTAATTCACAAAATTAATTTTAAACATGTTATCCATTTTCCCAGTCTTCCTTATAGTGAAAAGAAAGAGAAAAACAATTCTCCTAACTATTGCCTCAACGAGCATTAATGATTGTATTTTGAAAATCAATCTTGAAAAGGTCAATTTTCTTTCTTGTTTAAGTCAAAAGAGAATGGTATTGTTTTGCTGGCAGGAGAGAAGAAAAATAAAAAGAAGAAACAGTGTTTAAGTAGGTATCTAGCTGGTTCAACATGTACTTACGTGGTTCCATTCTAAGTTGACGAGTCAATTTGATTTGCTGACTTGAGTTGGTTCGATCTATCAACCTGAGTGAGGTGCATTTCTGAGATTTCTCTTCGTGGGGTGTATTCCTTGAGCTTCTCTCCCTAATAAGATAAGGGGGAAGGACTCTCTTATGAATCGAATCTCATTTATTTTACTTTATTTTATATTATTTCTTCTTTAGATTATATTTTTTTGGAGCTTCATGTTAACTTAGACATCAAAAAGACTTCATCAAGTGATGAGTCTTTTGATGGGTATTATTTTTTGTAGAGTTGACTATGTTATAAGGAAAAATCTCAATATTCCATAATATGAGATGGATTTCGATCGTCACATAATCACGGTGAGATCTCTGATGCATCATTTTAGTGTTATATGTGGAAACACAGATGAAAGACATGGAGGTTGTGAAGGATGAAGTCGCTGGGAAATTTCTCTATAGATTATTCATATTGTAATATTTTATTCATATAGTCACATCATTTCGGTCTTCATTCTTAAAAGAATTTCCATTACAGCTTTTTAATGATTTTGTACATTTGTTAAAGGTTTAGAGGCTGGGCTCGACAACAAGTCTCAAAAGCATTCCGGCCTCTCTCGAGTTCTGAGGTTGGCTCATCCTCAAGGACCTCAAGGATATCGCTGCTAAGGACGCTCCCTTATAACCGCTGGTGATTGTCACTACCACATCGCCATATGGGATTTTTGATCTCGCTAGGTTGACCAACGAAACACAGATGACATAATCACGGAACATGAGAAGCCCACCCTGCTCGAACCCTCCATTCTGTCGCTAATGCTAACTCCTTTTGCTCTTCTCCATTAGGACCCGTCTCTCGTCGTTGTCGTCGTCTCCGTCGCCAATCACATTCACCTTAAGGATGCGCACACCACTGGGAACAGTTGCTACAAGCAACCTGCTGTGTAGCCTCTTCCAGCGTCGTGCTCTCGCTCGCCGATCTCCTTCGATGCTGATGGGATGCTGCTGGTTGCGCATCTTCCAACTGACAACAACACTGTCTGACCTCCTCTCTCAATCTGTGGATTTACTTGAGCTTCAAAATTTGAGTTTGGGGGGCAATATTGCATTGCTTGGACATTAAATTAAGGATAACGATCAACTAATAATCTCAAGGGGTTTTTGATGGTAAGATAAGTCTCTTACCCCTCATGGCCACATCTACCTTTTATGGATATTGAAAATATAATTAAAATTTTATATTAAAAATATATAAAAAAATCATGAATTTAAGAAAGAAAGATATTTCTATTATTACGAGGCCTTTTGGATAGATAGCTCAAGAGCAAAATCATAAAGACCTAAACCCAAAGTGGATAATATCATACAATTATGAAGATATATAAAAATTTTTGATTCTAACAAATGGTATCAAAGCTATGATTTAGACCAGATGTCAAGTGGGATGACCTTGAACGAAGTTGAGGGAGGGCCCCGAGCAAGTCAAAAGCGACCGGAGGCTCGCAGGGAGGCCCGGAGCAGGTCAAGAGTGATCGGATACTCATAGGGAGACCCTAAGTAGGTCAAAAGTGACCGGATGCTCACGGAGAGGCCCGAAATAGGTCAAAAGTGATCGAAGATTCGCGAAGAGGCCCGGAATAGGTCAAGGGTGACCGGATGCTCGCGAGGAGGCCCCAAGGAGAGCAGGTCAAGGTTGAACGGATGCTCACGGGGAGGCCCTGAGTAGGTCAAGAGTTACCGGATGCTCACGAGGAGGCCTAAAACATGTCAAGAGTGACCGGAGGCTCACGGGAAGACCTGGAGCAGGTCAAGGGTGATCAGATGCTCGCGGGGAGGCCCCAAAGAGGTCAAGAGTGACTAGATGTTTGTGGGGAAGCCCAGACCATGAGAGTAATGGTGGTCCTTCGTTTGAGGGGAGGATTGTTGGGAATACAATCAAAGTCCCACATTGGATATACATGAAAAAGATCATTAGTTTAAGAAAGAAAGATATCTCCATTTGTATGAGACATTTTGAGTAGAGAGCCCAAGAGCAAAATCATGAGAGCTTAGGCCCAAAGTGAATAATATCATACCATTGTGGAGATATGTGAATTCCTTCGGTCATAACAAGTGGTATCGGGTGGCTCATATATGATTGAAGGTCAATGCAAGGACGTCACAGATGAAAAGAAGGGGAGGCACGACCGTGCTTGGAAATAGCAGAAAAATTTTCTTATGAATTTTTTTGTAACAGAATTATGTTACGATTTTTCATAATAAAATTCTATTATTTTTTTCCAGGTCTGTTTTTACATGATAAGGTTTGAGTACTATTTATAGGGATCTTTGTAAGCCTATTGTATTAAGGCAATTAGATGTAGAGATAATTGTAATAAAACTTTGGCCATTTTCGTGGAGTAGGCACGTCGCAGAACCACGGTAATTCTTCTCCCTTCTTCTTCTTCTTTCCTCTTCCTTGTGTTTGTTCTTTCTCGTGCGTCTTTATCTCGTTGCTCTGTGCAATCTCTTTCTCTCTTCCTCTTCTTTCGCGTTAGAGGTTGAGAGATGTTGCCCCTATCTTGCGCAACAATTGGTATCAGAGCGAGGTTTTGGAGGATTTATTCAACATGTCTGTGACATTTTCTGTAAAGTTTGATATGATGAAGTTTGACGAAATCGAGAACTTCTGATTATGGTAGAGGAGGGTCAAAGACTAGTTGGTGCAATAAGGCATGGTGAAGGCGCTAGGAGAAAGGAAACCAAAAAACATGGAGAGATCGGATTGGGAAGTACTTCAAGTGAAGGTGGTGACAACAATCAAGATTTGCCTTACGGATTGTGTGATGTACCATGTCATGGACGAGGAGTCACCGGTGGCAGTTTGACAAAAGATGGAAAGCCGGTACATGTTAAAGTCATTGACAAATAAATTATTTCTCAAGTAGAAGTTTTTCGGCCTAAAGATGAAAGAGGGAACCGATATAAGTCTACACATCAATTTATTCAACCAAATTATGAGTGATTTGAAGCAGGTTGATGTGAAGATCGAGGACAAAGATAAGGCGCTGATGTTGCTGAATTCTCTACCTTCATCTCCTACGTACGAGAATTTGGTTACAACTTTGATGTGGGGTAACGAAACTCTTAAATTGGAGGAGATCACAAGTGTGTTGCTCGGTTTTAAATCAAAGGAAGAAAACAAGGAACGAAGTTTCTCAAGGAGAAGGACTTGTGGTAAATAGCAACCAAGAGCATGGTAGGAGCAAATCTCCACATGGATCGGGCAACAACAATAAGGCTCATTCTAAGTTGAGAAGGAAGAAGGTGATCACGTGCTACAAGTGTGGAAGAAAAGGTCATATGAAGAGAGATTGTCCAGAGATGAAGAAACATGTTAGTATTAGCCCTAAGAGCCAATTATGAGATGATTAGGCTTATTGGGTTAATGATTATGGTATTGGGTTAATG
>JBBUKS010042067.1:0-10538 GCA_038050645.1 Hedychium gardnerianum | reverse complement strand
TTAGGGGTTAGGGTATAATATTAATGCTATAAAAAATTATCTTTGATGCTCACGGGGTGTGCAGCATATCATTCATATATATATATATAGGAGCCTTATACGTTGCACGACAGGTGTCCACTCCTGTGAAAGAGGGGCTCACATGGAAGGTTCCCAAGTGGGCCCTTCCCTCACAGGCGCAGACGCTTGTCGTGCAACGTATCGGATTTCTATATATACATATATATAGGGAAGACAAGGTGTCCACTCAAGGGAATGGAGAATAAAGTTGAGATGGTGGAGAATAAAGTTGGATGAGTGGAGAGGAAAGCATCCACTAAGTGTTGGCTATCATTACTTAATGTTTTGTATCATCATGTCTGACGTTATAGGTTGGTAATGACATAAGTGCTTACATCACACGTCATTAGGGTTCTATCATGTTGTCCAGGTTCTGTTCATCAACAGAATCCAAGGATGGGGCTGAGCTAGCTTAAGCAACTAGGTAGGCTGTAGTAGGTCTTGCGGAGCTGGCCAATTTCTTATCAGCCCATTGTTTAGACTTCTTTTTATAATGCTAGTATAATTTCTTATGTTGAGTTGTGAAGTTAAATCAAAAAAATGTGGTACACATGTCTCTAGGCTAGTATATTTTCTCTGTATATGTTTCTCCGGCTAGGAGATACTCGGAGGGATCATCATGTTGGTCCCATAGCCAATTACTACCTTGGACTGAGGCACACCAATGTTTCGGTCGGTCTGCTTGATCACCAAGTGCTGCCCATTCAAGATCCAGATCAGAGGGATACTCTTCAATTTCTAGCTGGAGACCATTTATTTCATGGACATCTAATCTGATCATACATCTAGTTAGTTCAATTTTTAAGTCTATCCATTCTGATGGGGAGCTCTTGAAGGTACAAATGACAAAAGTCTCCTCTTCAAATACATGGGCTACAATATTGTCGAGTGTCTTTGGAAAGTCTTTGACAGAATCTAGGTCATAGATCCAAAGTTTATGTAGAAGCCCGTAGTCCGTAAGTGTGAAAGGTGTAATCAGTTTGCCTCTGAAATTGTGTGGCATATACTTCTCATAATCAATATTTTCCCTATGGAAATGGTAAAGCAATTGACATTGGCATCCATAGTTCATTGAGTTGGTACAAGACTTGGAGTCTGACATTTTAGTTTGTAACTAAATTTAACTTCATATATGATTGTCATGCCTTATGGAGGACTTGTATGAAGTATTTTAAGTATCTCACAAAAGTCTAGAAAAGTTTGGAATGTTGATTTTTCATCCATGTTGCGGATGTATGTAGTGATGTCTTCTGGAATAGTATTGGAAAAAAAACCCATAAGTATTCTTTCTTAGGCCAATTGCTCGGGAGTAATTGTAGTTTTTTCTTTGTTTTGTCATGCTTGAAGTTCAGTCAAAGTCAAGTAATTGGGCCTAAGAGTGAGACATGCATTATATATGTCAATATTTTCAGGTTGGGAGCTTGTTGCTTGTACATAATATAGGATCAGGTAGAATGGCTAAAGAGGAGGTGAATAGTAACCTACAACAATGGTTAAATCTTTCTCTTGTTTACTTGCTAGCAAGGACACACTAATTACACATAAGTATAAGCATAAAACAAAAAGAAGGGACTCGAGATATTTACTTGGTTACAACCTGGATGATTGTTAATCCAAGATAATTAGAAACACTAACAATCTCCTTCTTTGACAAGGGTCGGAGGCGGAGTAGCCTCTTATAAAATTTGAAAGCACTAGTCACTAAAACGATGATTACATAATTGAATACAGAGTGTGTATGTCCTAAACTTAGAGGACAATACCTCTATTTATAGCCTATTGATCGAAATAATCATTTTACTGACGTGACATATCAGTGGCGTCTCAGATGACTGGGGGCGCCTCCAATCGAATGGCGTTTATCCCAATCGTTGATCTGGCGACATTGAAGGCGCCTCAGTTCATCTGAGGTGCCTTGGGTCGGCTGACGTGGACTCCGCTGCTTATCCACTCTGCAACGACTCCTTTTGGGTAGCTGAGACACCCTAAGTCATTCAGGGCGCCTTCAATCATTGGCATCTGAGGCACCTCAAGTTAACTGAGGTGCCTCGAGTATTTAGGGCGCCTTGAATGGTCAATCTCAACATTGACCATTCTTTGTTCCGCTCGCTTGGGTGATGCTCCTGTCGTACGAAGTTGAGCTCACCCGAGTCTAACTCTGACCTTCTCCCCGAATAGGTTTCCTCCCGGCTTCTCATCTCTCGAATGTGCCTCGCACGTCCTTCTTGCTCCACCGGAGTACTCTTCCGCAGCTCCTCGTCTCTCGGATGCACCAAGCTCGTCGATTCGCTTTCCGTGCAATCCTTCTCGCTCGTTGCATCTTCCGCTGCAGACTTAGATACAAGACATCAAATTCGTAGGCCTAACTTAACCTAGTTGACTTTCACATCAAAACCATGGTTTACTCCATGTGGGGCACCAAGACACAAGCATTTGTAGGCTGGACTTGTCCATCCATTTTAAGTAATGTACTTATGAAAAAATTAGGGCCTACTTTTGCCCTAATAGAAGTAAAGGCGTCATCCAAAGAGTAGAAACCTTTGTAGGAGGGTTTCTCACATTCTTGAATAGCGATTTTTACTTCTTCTCATTCATAATATACTCCTGCTTAAGTATCAAAAAACACTGCATAACAGAGAAATTTCTTGCTTTCTAGTTTCTGGATTGTGGTAAAGAAGTAGTTGAATAAGGCATTGATTATTGCAATTTTGTAGTTGGAACTTCCCAGTATGGTAGGGATATTCCAAATGTTGTCAAGTAAATAATTTTGTACCATGTCAAGTTTTTCTTTTGAGGAAAAATGAAACTAATCCTCATGTCTTGTAAATTATGGAAGTTCCTGATTGTCAAATTTCATTATTTTCATGGCAAAAGTTCGTACCTTCTTTTGTCGATCCATTAATCCTGTAATATTTAGTGGTACTGGAAGTGTTAGCTAATCGAACATATATTTTGATAGATGATAGAGGTTCAAAGTTAAGGTCTATTGTTATCTAATAAATTTGACTACGTGTGCAGGAAGCTCAAACAAAAAGTCTTAAGGGAACTTAGGTAAGGTGAAAGTCCTAGTTGAGGCTAGACAATGAAGTCCTGGTCAGTTGGACTGGGCAAGAAGTCATAGGAGATTGGGCAACAAATTCCTGGTCTGTGGGATTAGGCAAGAAGTCCTAATCAGGGAGATTGGGCAACAAAGTCCTGGTCCGGGGGACTGGACAGAAGTCTTGGCAGATCGAGGACATCGGGTAAAAGTCCTAGGCATCGAGGACACTAGGCGGAAAGCCCTGGGGGTCGAGAACACTAGACAGAAGTCTAGATGGGTCGAGGATCGGACATCTAGCGGAAAGTCCCAGAGGTCATGATCGGATACTGAGCGAAAGTCCAAACAGTCTAGAGGTCCAGATGTTTGGCAACAGGTAAACTCTCCTGAGAGGAGTTGGTGAGGATGCATTCCCCTTTGAGGAAACAGTAGGCGTCGATTCGACCTAGAGTTTCACTGAAAACTCAAAAGTCAGAACCAGGCAGTCCCGAGGCTGTCAAATGTTATTTCTTTTGTTATATATTGTGTCTATTCTAACATTGTGATGCAGAAGTTGAAGCCTGAAATTTGCTGAACCAGACACCTGGAAGGATCTAGGCATCTCAATCTGAACCAGGCGCCTCAATAACATCAGTACAAGCAGAATGAGGTGGTAGCCTCTAGTTGGATGACACACGTCAGCAACCAGGCGCCTCAATAGGATTGAGGCGTCTGGATGATGATAAGAGTTGTCAGATAAAGCTTCGTCGAGGAGTCGCCACGTAAGCCTAAATTCAAGTGCCTCAAAAGGATTGAGGCGCCTGGATAAGTCTATATAGGCAGTCTCGATCAGAAGCTTGAGAACACTTTTGACGATCAAACGACTTCCACGCTGCTCCAAATTTCTACTACAACACCGAAACGCTACTCCGACGACAACGCACTCCATCAAATCTTAGTCGGTCATCAGTATATTTAATTTCATTGTACTCATCTTTTATACACAAGTTGTTATGGGTTGGTAAATTTGTTACCGGTCCCACTTTTTGTAAAGACGAGTCTCCGTCTCCGAATTCATATTTAGGAGAAGAAGACATTTTTAGTGGATTTCCCAAACGAAAGCACTCAACGGGTGCAGGCCTTGGACTAGCAACCGTTGGGTTGTGAACCAAGTAAAAATAAAGTGTTAGTTTGTTTCTATTTCTAGTTCTTTATTTCCACTGCGTACTCGAGATTTCAAAAAAACGTGAAAAAGTGACACACACTATTCACCCCCCCCTCTAGCACTCTTTTCGATCCTACACACATGTTATGCTTGCAGATCCTTTTACTAAACCATTGACTAAAGAGTCCTTTCAAGGACATGTGAAGTCTTTGGGACTTCGTAGAATGTAACATATTGTAAAGATAATAAGATATATGAAATGTCATGATTTATTCAGTGTATATGTCTTTGGTACATTTGTTTAAAGTCTCGGTGAGCATGTTGGCAGGTTGAGATTGGTCCACTCACATGGACAATCATCTCTATTTGTTAAGTATAAATAGAGGTAAGACCATTACTTATGGGACAACTTATGTAGCTGTGCATGGAGACATTTATGTAAGTTGGGGTCACCTTAATTGTTGTATCAAGATGAGATCATTGATGTATTAATAATCATCGGAGTAAATGAACCCACCATTTACTGAACCTGCTAAAGGCCAGATTGAAATTTATGAGTTGAATTCATGATTAGACATTAGATATGTCTAGATCAAAATCTATATGATGTTAAATTTTGAAACAAACATGTATTTTTTTGGTAAAGAGAATAACATCATAGCATGTGATTCATATCACATGTGCCATGACGACTATAAGGGTAGTGGAAGAATGGATCCCTTCTTCTCTTCTATGTGAGACCCTTGAGATTATAAGTTAATCTCAGTTTTATCCTAAGTAACTATTTAGAGGTCTACTTGAAGTTCTAATCAGGTCTATTAATTTAGCATGTATCTTATTCACTATGGATGATTCGGTCAATGGAGCATAACTAGGAAAGCGATTGATTAGAATGGATGGATTCTAGCTAAAAAGGAAGATTAAGATAATTTACAATTTTGATATTTATTCACTGGTCGATCAATTATATTTTTTATTAGTACATAAAATGTGATTGTGAATAATTGTATTGATTAGAGATATTGAACATGCTCTCAACATAATTGTCATTATGAGGGATTAGAGATGTTCATATTAATGTAAATGATTTAATCTGAGATAAATACAAAATATTGATGTCTCAGATTTGTTCTGTAGAGTAGTAAGGTGTAACAATCTTCATAGCATTTGTTGCTCAGTGTGCTTGCTATCGCATGAACCATTTTTCCTCAAGTATGAAAGTGACTGTTCTTATATGGTCTTTGTGACTTGATTCTTATTTGGTCTTTATGACTAATTGGTCTTTGTGACATAATTCTGACTTAGTCTTGGTGACTTGCCTTGAACGAGTGAGAGATGTAGATAATGGAGAGCGTGAGCTGTGCCCATGATGCTCATGTTCGCCACTTCTCTATTTTTGGGAAATACCCATCTTACCCCTAGAGGCATTCCCATTATATAAGGAGTGTCCAAGGGTTACGAAGGGGATGTAGAATCGGTGAGATTGTTTCTCTTCAAGAGAAAGGAAGAACAATAATTTTGGCAGAGGGATTTGGTTCGTAGATCTTACGCGAAGGTTCTTCATTGTGATTTTCACGCCGATGACATTCTGTCTTCATTCGATTTCTGCCCAAAGGCACTATGAGTTTTTTTATATACCATTTTCAGTGATCATGTAATCAAACCAACACCTTGATATTTCTTGATCAAATTGAAAACCTTTAATAGCAAATTCTTCCTTGTTTTGCTCTTTAATTAGTATTTTCTACTTTATATCACCAAGTTCGTCTTGAACAAATTTTGAAATGATCATGCAAGTGTGTTGTCCCATATTTACTATTATCAAAAAGGAGTTTCCCACGGTAGTTACAAATTATCTTATCTATTCCTTTAATTTTCTTTCTTTCAAAATAATTCAAACCTTAGGTTAACTTTCTCTTTCGTCCTATAATTTTGTACAGGTTGGTATATATATTAAATTGTATTATACTGAAATTATGTTAAAATAGCGACAAATTTAAAATTTCCGTGGTTAATTATTAAATAGTAGTCATGCTAATTTAACAATCAAATTTATATTTGATCGCTAAATATTAAATATTAGTATGTTAATTTAGCGATCAAATTAGCGACCGATTTAAATTTGGTCGTTAAATTTAGAGATCAATTTTATTTCAGCCTCTAAATTTAGTAGCCGAATTTAAAGTTTCGGTATTCGATAGCTAATTTAGCGATCGAAGTAGTGACCAATTTTAATTCGGTCACTAATTTAGAGACCGAATTAAAATTTCAATTGTTAATCGTTAGCGACCAAAATCAAAGCGACTGACTAAATCGATCGCTAAATTCTTTTAATGAGCGATTAGCGATGGATTCGATCATCGTAAATTAATGATTGTGTTTTTGCTTTTAATTTTTTCACCGTTTACTAATTATGATAGTACAAAAAAATTTATTTACCCTTCTCCTACCTTGCCTATCGATCTTATATCTACATATATATCTATTTTCACTTTATCAATAAATGAGCAATAGAGATTATCACGAGTAAAAAACTATGTAAAAAGTGAATTTTCATTAAAGTAAAACTAAAATGTTGTTAATGATCTTATCTCTTATTCATAAAAAATAAAATAAATGAGCTACAAGTGCATATTCGATCTCCTTAACTATTTACATGTAAAATTCTTATAGAAAATCGGTCCTTTTTCATTTAATTTTCCAATTATTTTTCAAAAATTATCTGATGAGATTCAACGGGAGTTATCCCATGAGATTCTTCAGGAGTACACGCGTACCGAACCGTGACGAGCTGGGCCGTTCTCAAACGCTCTTATCCCGTCTTCCCTGGGCTATTTTCCCGTCTCGTCCCGTCCACGAACCAAGTCGACATCCCGTCCACATTCATCCATATGATAGTCTTTATAATTATCGCTGTCCTTCTGGCTTCCCACTGGAATCCTCCGCAGACACCTCAAGATCTCCTCCATGGTCTCAAAGCCCAGCTCGCCGCCCGCACCAATACCACAAACAGAGAAGAGAGAACTCTTTAGAACCGACGATTCGAGATGGAAGGCAGCGTCGTGTGGCAGCGGTGTAAGCGACAAGGAGAAGGCCGCTTTCTACAAGATCCCCTCCGGCGACGGGCCCTACGTTCGAGCAAAGCATTTCCAGGTTCCCTTTCCCTTATTCTCTCATAATAATGAGTGAACTAGTTTTAGTTCTTTCTTTGCTCTAAATATTTTAAATCTTCTTCCAACAAAATTAAGCATTTACAATCTAAAGTATGTACCATCTTTTCATAATCATTGCTTACTAGTTATTACAAGTATCCATGAATACATAATTGAAGATGATACATGAACGTCGTTAAATTATATGTATTTTGGTGGTATGATTAGTGATGTGTGGAGTAGCATCTCCGCAAGCCACCCACCTTCCTCTTGGTCATGACGATTCCGTCAACACCGAGTACAGTTCACCTTCATTCGACAAAAGTCTCGGTCCAGGATAACAATTAGTATTAAGTTTATAAGACACACTAGCTATATAGGATTAAAACCCTAAAGCAACCAAAGCACAAAGAAAATAGTGATAAGTAGTAGAAACTCATGTATGTTTGAGGCTAACTTCAAATAAAAGTTAGAAGTGAAAATGACACAACCTAACCTCTATACAAAGATTTAGGAAGTTCTAACTGTACATAAGCTGAGCTTTGGATTTACTTGATAGACGAATAAGGGGAAAGGTTGTCTTACCTTCAGGATTATTCGGGCAAAGTTTGGACACCTGAATTATCAAGAAGTTAATATCACACTGCATGTCAATTCTTTATTCACTTTTAAATGTGTTGGTTGCATGAATTTTCAAGGTCTGTCTTAGTGTCTTTGGGTACTTGAAGAAGAGGAGAGCTCATTGCTTTACTGCTTGTGGAACACAAATCTTAGGACTCAGGTTTTGAACAAAAATATCAAAGCCAGTAACATTGTTCCACTAACAATTGCAAATTATGTCAAAGTGTATGTATGCTAGCTTAATTATACGGCGAAGAGAACTAACTCCATTTGATTACTACTAATTTAATTAGCCGAAAGGCTCTTGCATATGCAGTTTAGAAGATTGAGAGAAAACTAATTAGTTTCTTTAATTTGAATGTCTTTGGCCGGGCAGCTAGTAGAGAAGGACTTAAGCACCTCAATCCTATGGTTCTGGAAGGCCATCAATCAGAGGGACAGAGTGGAGAGTGCACTTAAAGACATGGCCGTCGTGATGAAGCAGCAAGACCGTGCCGAGGAGGCTGTAGAAGCCATCAAATCCTTTCGGCATCTATGCTCCGATCAGGCCCAAGATTCGCTCGACAACCTCCTCATCGATATGTACAAGGTATTCTTCTGATCTGATTGCTTCGGTGTTTATTTTGATGTTTACGAGTACTTGACGAATCTTACTAACAGAAATGTGGAAGAGTGGAGGAGCAAATAGTGATGCTGAAGAAGAAGCTAAGGATGATATACGTGGGGAAAGCCTTCAATGGGAAGACTACAAAAACGGCTCGTTCTCATGGTAGAAAGTTCCAAGTCTCCATCAAGCAAGAGACCGCTCGACTTTTGGTATGCGATGTGTGATTGAATTTGAAGTGAAATAATGCTATTACTTCGATAAATGTTCTATTGTTATTGATACTAACTAAGATAACTTCGATGTCTATACATTGTGTAGGGTAACCTTGGATGGGCATACATGCAGCAAGATAATTACATTGCTGCGGAGGCCGTATACCACAAGGCTCAAATGATCGAACCCAACGCCAATAATGGTTGCAACCTTGGTGTGTGTCTCATGAAGCAAGGCAAGTACGATGAGGCACGATTGGTGATTAGTGCCATTGTGAACCAAGGTTACGCTTATAGCACCGACAATAAGGCATTGCAACGGGCGAAGAAGCTATTGGATGAGATTGATCAATCCATCAATGCATCCGATATAAAGGAGATATTGGGGGAAGAAATGTTAAGGAGTTTGGACTTTTTGGAAGACGCCAATGAGCAAATCGTAGATTGGGTATCATTCAAGTCTAAGAGATTGCCTGTGTTTGAGGAGATATCTACCTTTAGGGATCAAATGGCCTTCTAAGTTTGATCTTTAGAAACGATGAACATAATGTTGTGAATATGTTCGATACCAGCTAGATGTGAACAAGCACATCGTAAACAATTGGGGAAAAAACAGCAAGAATAAGGCAATTTGATCGTCTTGGTTGGGTTAAGTGTTTTGGTAATTAATAGGAGAAAGGAAAGCAAGTCTCTAAGTTTGCTTTGTAATTCCAAGCATTGCTTTAGAAAGAATGTTTACCAAATTATCTAGGGATAAATTGTTAGCATTCAGACTTGTTTTTTATATATATAAATGAAATGTATTTTTTTTTTCTAGAACAAGCATACATGTGGAAATTATAATCCTAACAATGAGATAAGAAAATTATCAGAAAAAAAAACAAATGTCAAATTTAAGATAATCAAGTTGATTTTTTTTATTTGTAAATATAAATTTCATTCCTCGAAAAAAGAAACATGTCTCTGTATGTATATACATGTACATACATATCCTATTGTATCGGAAACATCAAATAATTAAATTTGGTTTTGATATTGATAAAAGTTTAAAGTTAAGTTTTATTGTGATCTAATAATGTTAATCAAGTGTGCAAGGAGTACAACCAGGAAAATCCTAGTAGGTTAAGTTGATCAGATATTAGGCAGCTAAAAGTCCTAGTTGGTCAGTTGGATTGGATAGTAGGCAGCTAAAAGTCCTCGTAGGTCAGTTGGATCGGATACTAGGCAAGGTGGAAGACTTGGCAATTCGAGGACACCAGATGAGAAAACTAGCACTACAAGAAAAGAATAATTTTGCAACGAAATATTTCATCGCTAAATCAAATGTTTTCGTTGCTAATATTAAATAGCGGTGATAAATATTCATCGCTGGCATCGTTGTCATAAGCTTGTCGTAAACCATATTTAGCGACGATAGTTAATATTTCGTCGCTAATATTACCGACATACCATTAACCGTTGCTAAGATGGCCATAATCGTCGGTAAAAACATCTTAGTTAGCAACGAATTTTGTTAAATTCGTCGCTAAGTAGGGGCATGTTAGCGACGAAATAGTAAATATTTCGTCGCTAAAATTTCCATGGTTAGCGATAGGTTTGAGAGAATTCGTCGCTAATATTCCTCTATTTTAGCGACGAATGTTCACAAATTCGTCACTAAAATTTCAGAAAATATATGATCTATACGATTCGATATGAAAGGGTA
>JBBUKS010042056.1:0-10538 GCA_038050645.1 Hedychium gardnerianum | reverse complement strand
AACAATAAGACTTAACTCTGATCCTTTGACAACATCAAAACATAGGTTTGATTCTGGTGCTCCCTGCACCAACACAACATACAAAAAAAACACAATTTGAAGTTCCTCAAATCTCCACAATCTTGACATGGTTACTTACTTAGAATTCCCATTACTTTGACATGCTGGCACTGTATTATATAATTTAGTGTTCATATAGAATTTTGACTTGGCATTAGAACTAAATTTTAACATAGAAGGAAAATGGAAGTTGTATTTATCCAATGTTTGCTCATAATTAACAAACATAAGCCCAACTTCCATTTAATTCCGTCAGAAGTTGTTGAATTAGTAACCTAAGTGATATATTGATGATTGGCTTTGCATAAATGTCAACATGGCAACGAAAAAGGCCTGATTATAAAATCAAGGTCAACCAGATTTGATAAAAATCTGAAAACCATATGGCCAGGTTAGTAGTTGAAAAATCATACTAGATACAGTAAAAGTAAGAACAAATGAGTGTTTGAAAGCAAGAACAGCTCTTCAAGAAAAACATTACAAATTCAATACTAACCTCTGGGAATAAATAACCTGCTTGAAGTTTAGCCATATTTGCATTTCTTGCAACCTTTGTCTTGTAAGCTTCAAACAAAATTTTCATGTTTCAGTTTGCTGAAGGTGTAAATAATCATTATTTTGAATGTTCTAGAAAAAAACACGTCTGTTACCTAACTTAAAACTGCAGACTACTATAAGGAGGACTACAGCTCTAAGAAAAATATTCGCCATGAATATGCACAAGCAATGAGTTTAGTGGCACATCCAGCATAATAACAGAAGTAATGAATATTGTGAAAAAACTGAGTCATATATCTAAGTGGATACATGTTCGATAATTCAAAACTGAATTGGACAGTACACAAGGAGCGTTCGAGAATTCCACATCACACCATCAACAAAACTAGAAAAATGTTAAAATCTGCAAGAAATAGTGTGAGCAAAATATAATTCAACATCTTTCCATTTTAGTGTAGTTAGGTCTAACATATAACTATGGAGTATTGAAAAATGAATACCTTATTAATTACAACCTTGTAACATGAATGATATGTCCAAAATTGGAATTGGATATCTGGTAAACTGAAAACTTGAAGAACAAGATTGCAAATTATATAGTCAGCCACTTACATTGGTAAAGTTTTTACCAATTGGACAAGGGAAGGAAGAGGTGATGGTTAAGGAGTACCAAAAGAATAGGAAGAGTTTCCAATGAATTTTGACAATAAAGTAGTCTGGCGAACTGCTGCCGCAGTGATTGAATGTGCCAGGTTATGTACAAGAAAATAACAAACTAGGAGATAAAAACACAAGGAAACAGATGACCACATGGCATATTTCCACCAACTAAAAATCTTAGTTTTATTAGGCAAGAATTGGTATAAGTAGTGTATTCAAGGTTTCCAAGACAAAAACTATCTATAAACCTCTCAAAGAGACTGCTTTACAATAACAAGTCAGACCAATTTACAGCTCCTTTGTTAATTTCTTATCAACTAAACGTTTTGAATGAATGAAATGTGATCGATAATGCTAAAAAAGGAAATTGTAATCAGTTGAATTTGGTAAATTTGCCATCTCAGGTTATCATATACTCAATAGACAAAAAACTTTTCCATGATATTTTTGGATAGTAATTTATTTTAAGGATCCTGCTTCAACTTTCTAGTGTTTTTATCCTGAGGCTTCTCTTGATTAAAATTGCAGGAGAATAGAGGTTTCAACTACTTTGTATGAATCTTTTGTCCATCAAAATTGGAAGGAAGCCTTGCCTCTGTTTCATCCCTTCCTTCTCCTATGGGTTTCGAATGTAAAATTAGCTAATTATTTGAGGATGGCAAGGGAATTAATGATTCTACTATTCCTTCTCAACTGAGCCATCCTAGTTAAATGTGATAAGTTATGTGAGTTTGTTGTACATGTGCTTAGCAATTAGCATGCCAAGGCTAAATATATATTTAATAGTAGGTAGCCTTCTTTTCCATTGCCTCATCTATAGACTATGTTTAAACTAACACCTTTATTAAGGTTTCTAGAGGTAGAGTGGAAGGTAGAAAAAATTACATTCACTGCAAATTTGTTTGGTTTAAACAATCCATGAACAACAAATCGTGAAAACAGAGGTGGACTTGTTTACAAAAATATATCTTTTTAACCGAGTATTATGGGTCTACAATCTACTCGCCTCCAAATGCTTCAGAATTTGGTTTAATTATTATTTTTTTTAAAATTGCAAATTCCACGAATTTTCAGCTACATTATGGTTCAGGGAAACTAAATAATCATCATTAACGGTTAAAAAGAAATTATATTAAGAATCGCAAGTGTAGGATAGAATTGCTGAAAATTATAGATCTAAAGAAAAGTGAACACAGGATTACTAGCGACAAAAAAGCTGACAGTGGATTCGAAACTCATACCGACTCTTCAGCAATCAAGAACAAAACCAGCAAGCCAAGTAACAATTTTCCAATCAGGCGAAAAGTCCAAAAAAAGATTCGGAATGGCCGCAAATTAATTGAACAAGATAAACCAACGACCAACTGACGATGTCATTCCAAGACGTAGGAAGATGATATTGTTACCGGTCTCTTCCGCAGAAGGAGATGACACGCACCTGCACACTCCAAGCATTCTGCCTGGAAGAGATACATTCCAAGACCTGCAGCGTGATTCTGAATCAAATAAGGAAAAAAAATGGTAATCGGAACCTTGCGATAAATGGTCTGATCGATGCACCTGAAACTGTAGGTGGCGGTGAAAGAGTGGCTGCCTAAGAAATCGGAGGATCTCGAAGAAACGGCCATTGAAATCTGCAGCGCGGAGGACGCCATCTCCTTCAAACGCTAAACAAAAACAAGCTCAGCCGCCGTCGCCTAAACCCTAACGAGACTCAACAAAGTCGCGATAACTGCGAGCGAAGGCGAAGCCGAGGGTTGACGAGAAAACGACCTCATGTCGGGTCGGATACTCGCAACCAACTGTGGAATCCGATAGCTGCACCTGATCCGACCCAATTACATCACAGAATTTGATAATTTTTTTATGAATAATCTATAAATACAAAACTAATCTATAAAACAAAATAATTATTGTATTACTCATCTTAATTATAGCTAAGTCATTTTTTGATAATAAAATAAATATTTTAGTCTTAGGATTAGATAGGAGTATTATAATAATAAAGATTATCTTAAAAATTAAATTTCAACAGTCAAATACTAAAGTTATTATAATTATAAATTCAGTAAATTATTGAGGAAATAGAATATTTAATACAAGTAAAACGGTTACGAAAGTTCGGATAGAACCCCGGTCTATTACCGGCCCGAACTGAAGTTCCAAACTTGCTGTAGCCCCTATAAATACTGCCTCCGCTAAGGCTTCGCCTCATTTCCTACCGCCACTCTGTGTTCTTCCTCTTACTCTACGTGTGCGCGATCGCCTCCCTGCTTCGACCTCTCCACCGCCGCCACGCGCTCGATTGAACCCTCATCGGGAATCTTCATTGGACCTTGCTTTTCTTGGTTGTTTGCATTCTGCCCTTAGATCGCTCTAGGGTTTGGGTTTGGAAGCTGCGGTGTTGTTCTTGCTAATGTTTTTTTTTTGGTGTGTGTGCGTGTGATTGCAGGATGCTGATCGCGATTTCCATGTCTTCGACGAACCTGTATATCAAGGAATCGAGGACCTCCTATTTCCTCGTGATCTGCTTCGTTTTGGTCTTCATCCTGATCACCGATTTTTTGATCGAGATCCTGTTTCGATCATGTCTCGATTTATGCTAGGGTTCTTGATCTTGCTGGATTTGTGGTTTTGGGAGTTTAAGGGACAATTTTTTTTAGTGTATCGCAGCAAAAAAAAATTGTTCATGATGTTGATGCCATTCGTTCGTCCAAATCCGGCGGACAAGAATGCAGAGCCTTTCGTGGAGATCGATCCCACGGGGCGATACGGACGATACGAAGATTTGCTGGGCGCCGGCTCCGTGAAGCGGGTGTACCGTGGTTTCGATCAGGAGGAGGGCATCGAGGTGGCGTGGAACCAGGTGCGGCTGAGAAGGTTCACCGATGATCAGCCGATGATGGATCGGCTTTTCGCCGAGGTGCGTATACTACGATCGATGCGGCACGAGAACATCATCACTTTCTACAAAGTGTGGACGGACGACGAGAGCAACACGCTCAATTTCATCACCGAGTTCTGCACCTCCGGCAACCTCCGCGAGTATCGGAAGCGGCACCCCTAGGTGTCGATCAAGGCCCTCAAGAAGTGGTCACGCCAGATACTGAAAGGTCTTGAGTACCTCCACGACCACGAGCCCTGCATCATCCACCGCGACCTCAACTGCTCCAATGTGTTCATCAATGGCAACGTCGGCCAGGTTCATTCCGCCGTCAAAATTTACTCTTTTACAAATTTTATATACCCAATTGATTTCCACAACAATCTATTTTGCTGGGAGTTTCATATCGCCTTTATCTAATCGTTCATCTCCGCTTTACAGGTGAAGATAGGCGATCTGGGTCTGGCGACGGTCGTCGGGACCAACCACACGGCGCACTCGATCCTGGGCACGCCGGAGTTCATGGCGCCGGAGCTGTACGAGGAGGACTACACCGAGCTGGTAGACATTTACTCTTTCGGGATGTCCGTGCTGGAGATGGCTACGCGCGAGATCCCTTACAGCGAGTGCGACGCCAAAATATACCGGAAGGTGACGTCCGGCGTGCGGCCGCAATCCTTGAACAAGGTCAAAGACCCCGACGTCAGGACCTTCATCGAGCGGTGTCTCGCCAAACCCCGGGCTTGCCCTTCCGCCTCTGAGCTCCTGGCCGACCGCTTCTTCCTCGGCCTCGATGACGATGATGACTCCGACGCCCCTGTCACGCTTCAACCACCTCCGCCTCGGCGCCACCCTCGGTCAAGCTCATCCGCGGTCGCCGCCAACATCGCTCGCCTGCAGATTGCATGACGGCGCGTACTAACTAAAGGAGAACATGGTCGCCAGCAGCTGGATATGCATCAATGTGCTCGAATGTTTTTTTCCCAGGTATTTCTCGATTTAATTTAGTCAAATTTGATGTTTAGAACTTGTTTGGATTGTTGAAATGTTCTCTAATTTAACGCTGAAAAAACAGAAACAAAAAAATACATCCATCTTATCGAACGAATCAAGATGATGCCCACCATGTGCTTGCTAGAATGCATGAGCGGGACTGCCCAAGGCGTAAGTAAAGAGCAGCATAATCCTCCGCGCGCCGCGGCGGAAAGTTCGGTACCACTGGAGCGTGAAGTCGGCGGCCTCCGGGACCAGCGTCGCTGCCACCTCCACGAATGAACTCAGGTTCCTCACCGGCGGCAGGTAGAGCGTCAGCGGCACTGACGCGAACGCCGCGGCCAGAAACAGCTGCAGCGGCATCTTGTGTGAGCCCAAGAACAGACGCACAGGAAGAAATGTGAGATGGTTTTCTATAGAACGATTGACTGTTTGAGTTCGCCTAAAGGTCTTCCTCTAACTTGTTTGGTGCAGGTTGACTTGACTGGCAGATATGCTCCAGCACGTGGATTCAATGATTTTCTAGCCGGTCCCATCGACGAAAAAAAAATTATGAATCGTCTCAAATTCAAAAATTTGTACGATGAGTTGACTATTATTTTCAGATAAATGAAAAATAGAAATATTCGAAATTTGGGCTTTTGGGGTTGAAACCAGTTTCGATGTATTGAAACTCGGATTGGGTCTATAGTCGTATGGCCCACTTGTTTGGGATTCGGGTGAAATGAGTTAAGAGAATAAAAAAATATAGAAAACTGTCTTAAATTTACAAGACAATTATTCATTTTTTTTAATTTAAGGGAAAATGATTTGTTAAATGTGTAAAATTATCTGATTATGAGTCTAGAGAGTATTTTTTTTTAAAATAAATAGTTCTACTGTATTTTTCATATTGAAAATATTTTTATTCTAATATTTTTATAGTAATATGAAATATCTTTATATAATTTTTTTATTAACTTAAAGGATAATTTGATGCATAAAGCAGATTTTGATAAAATGTTTAATCATATTAGATCTATATTCATTTTGTATTTTGTAGGAGGTTATTTTTATAATTTAAATCTGTGATATCTAGATCATATAGTAAAAGTTTTATCGCTACATCAAATTCTCCTTCATAATTATATTATTAACTTTATTAAAATTATATATAAGGGTATAATAATTTTGAAATAAGAATGATATATGTAACAGTATTAAAATAAAAATATTTTTAAAATAAAAACTATGCTGAGTTTTTTTTAAAAAAATTTAAAAAATAAAAGATGCATTCTTTTTAGTGAAAATAATAGTTAAGGATCATCTTTTAATTTTTTGCTTATCAAAAGTGTTATTATTCATAATTTTATGTTGGTTTATTTTTTAAAAAAATAATTTACATGGACGGAGAATCAAATTTCATGGACCTCATCAAACACTATAAACTAACTATTGCCCGGATAATAGTACAGTAATTAAATTTTTTAAATAATTAATCAAGTATTTAAAGATTAAATTTTAATTATAGAGTATTTCAGAGATTTTTCTTAGTGGAATGACAATCGTAAGAACACTAATCGCTTGGATGGACTTATACGAGCGCTTCCTAATTTATTTTGATAGCCAATAAAAAAAATATTCGACAATCTAATTGCTGGAGATATAGGAAAATTAACTGAATTGAAATTACATAAAATCAAAATCAATCTTATCTGTTAAGTGGCCTGAGAAAATAATTTCAAGTTGCCAAGCAAAAAAAATGAGTTACGGAAAAAAAGAACAGGGAAATGAAGGTGGAGGAGTTTCTTTTCAATATTGCATCCGTTTGCTCTCAAGGTCATGACCTTCTTTTATAGGAGCTTCATGTCTCCGCTGCATTGAATGATCAAGTAAAGATCAATAATTATTGATCATCAATAGTGCATTTCAAATCGGCGGTTATAGATTCTACATTAATAATTGATTAATGCATCCATTTCATATGAATAGCAAGTGAAAGAATTATTCACGTGATAAAATGTTGGTTGTTCCACCTGGGCAAATTTTACACAGACCGGTCCGGCATTCCATGCACGCAAGACGTGCTTGCACACGAGTCAACATGGTTCAGAACAAATTCGAGTCCTGGATTTGTACCCTCTGCGCACCCATGCGTGAGAGAGAGAGTCTCTCCCTATGCATTTGTTCACAATATCAATGCTTGTGAATTAATATTATTCATGCACTGAGATCTTTGATGAACGAGCCACCGGTGAGCTGGAAAGGAGATTGATCGAGTCTTCAAATGCTGGTGGACCACATGGAGATTGTCAAGAGGGCTTCGCCAATCCTGAAAAGAAGGGAGAGCCGAGGGTTAGAAGGGAGACCGGGGGGTGCTTAGCGCAACTACTCCGACACTCAAGTCAGTGATCCAAGAAGAAAAGTGGTGAGACAGTGGAATAATAATTGGATGTTCAAAACATACCTCAGTCTGTGTGAACAGACTTATTTATATACCTCATTGGAGATGATACTCTCCTCATTAATGGGGCATGTGGTCATAGTAAGGGGTGTCTGTTGCGGTAAAGGAGATACTCGTAATGTCAGGGTGTCATAATTGTACTCTCGTCATTCCTTGCACATTGGGTATTTATGAGTATTATCGTAAGTATCTCGGATTAGTTTTGATGTTGATCAACCGAGTTAAGTTAGACCTTGTGTATATTTGATGTCTTATGTCTAAGTGTGCAGAGACTTAGGAACACAAAAAATCGAGCGAAAGACACAGCGAGCGAGAAAGATGGCACGGGAAGAGAGCCGACGGGCTCGGTGCATCCGAGAGACGAGAAGCTGTGGAAGAATACACCGGTGGAGCGAGAAGGACACAGTCTGAGGGACGAGAAGCCGGGAGAAAATATGCTCGAGGAGAAGGTTGGAGTTGGGTTCAAGTAAGCTCAATTCCAGACAACAGGACATTGAGTGTCTTTTCTTCTATTTGACTAACCGCTTCTCAGGGAGGACCTTGAGTTTGTGTACCATTATGGTCCGTGATGCACCTTTGACTTCTTTCACCGACCAGATGAAGACATCGTGATTACTGACCAAATAGCTATCAATCGCTCCTTCAGTTCAGGCGGTGGGTCGGCTGCGATGCGGGTGGTGTCATTAGGGCGCTCGAGGTGGATCTGGATTTCCTCGCTATCCTCTTCTGGTCGGGCAACGCGCTCGTCTTGCACCATGTTAACTTGGGTTTCTACTATCCTACAAACTCTTCAGGAGTCGGTTCGAATGATAACATAACAATTTCGAGCGGCTAATTGATCGCCCTTAACTTCCTCTATCAAATCACCAATGAGGAACTTCATCTTCTAATGATACATGGAGACAACGACCTGGAAAGCATTCAATGTCGGTCTCCCAAGAATGACATTGTACTCTGATTTGGCGTCCACCACTAGAAAGGGGGTTCGCCTGGTTCTTTCTTGAGGTTCTTCTCCTAGGGTCAGAGACAAAGTAAATTTGTCCGAGCGGCTGGACTTGGTGCCTCGTGAATCCGAAGAGGGGGGGGTCATGGGTTAAATATCTTCATCATCGACTTGCATCTGATCTCAGGCCTTCTTGAAGATGACATTGACAGAACTGTCAATATCAACGAAAACTCGCTTTACGTCGTAATTGGCTATCAGGGCTTGAATCACCAAGACGTTCTCATGGGGCGTTTCAACCCTTTCTAGGTCCTGAGGCCCAAGCTTATTGAAGGGCCCCTTCTTTGGCCGGTGCTAACACCATAGCTCTCCAGCCGACGACTGTGAACCTTGCAGGCCCTATGGCAATCCCCATCCGTGGGCCCCCGGATATCATGCTGATAGTTCCTCGTACGGGAGCTTTCCCCTTGTTTTTTTTCTCGATCGACTTCCTGTCGAGAGGGGGGGGACTCCTGGGGCTTTTTAGAGGGCGTTCGACACGCTTCTCTAACCAGTGGTAATCATCCCGATGAATGGTTCGAGGGGGCGTACACCTTCGATTTGGTGAATGTCGCTCGGCCACTTGCCTCCTTTCTCTAATGTGTTGATAGCAGTCTTTCATTGCGTGTCCTCCACTCTGATGATACATACAAAAATAACCTATCACCTTGGGGAACCATCTTTTGGGCCCTGGAGCTCAAAAGGCCTCCACTGTATGTACTGCTGCGTCTCCTCCACGAGTCGACGGGCGCTGCATGCCTGATCGAGGGTCATTATGCCTCAACAGTAGTGGTGGAGCCTTGCGTTCGGGATGAGCATTAGGCATGGTGAGGACATTCGTCTCTTTTTTCCTGGAGAGTTGGGTCTTCAATGTTAACATATTTAAGTGCTCGACTTTTCAAGCTATCAAAGTCAAGCGGAGGCTTCTTCACCAATGATCGAAAGAAGTCTCCCTCTAGCAACCCTTGCGAGAATAAACTCACCAAGATCTCGGGGGTGGCCGACGGAACATCCAGGGCCACCTAGTTGAACCGCTGAAGGTAATCTCTTAAGGATTCTTTAGGCTTTTGCTTTAAGGAAAACAAGTTCATCATAGTCTTGAGATACCTTTTGCTACTAGTGAAATGATATACAAATGCGGTATTGAATTCCTCGAATGAGTGCATGGAAGAAGTCAGGAGTTGATTGAACCATCTTTGCGCTGGACCTGACAGGATCGTCAGGAAGACCCGACATTTAACTCTGTCAGTGTACTGGTGCAACATAGACGCATTCTCAAATTGACATAAATGATCTTCAGGGCTTGCCAACCCATTGTATTCGCCGATATAAGTCGGTCGGAAATGCTTCGGCATTGGATCATCCAGGATGTTCACCGAAAAGGGTGGGCCCTTGGGGTCCCTCGACCCGCTGAGAACCAATCTCTTACCCTTATCGACCCCTTGCACCTTGGCTCTTCCGGTCGAAGACTCCCCGGATTGTTCTAGCCTGAGCGATACACTGACTAGGGTTCTGATGAAAACTTGTGGCATCTCGATCAGGTGTGTCGGGTTTTGCTAAGGGGCTGGTGGCACTTCGCTTGACATGGCAGATATTCTTAGGGGAGGATTCACAGGCTGCTACATTTGTCACATGGTCTGTAGTTGCTGTTGTCACACTTCTTGTTGTTGTTGTTGTAACGCCCCCTATATCGTAGTTGCTACTATATTATTGAGGTTGCTCTGAGACATGATGATGGTCGGTCTTCCAGTGTCATCTATCGTGGAAGTATTATTTTTAATATTATTAATTTTTAATTTCGAATTTGTTAAATTAGTTAAAGTATTATTTTTAATATTTAATTTTTTTTAATCTTTAATTTCGAATTTATTAAATTAGTTAAATTATCTTTGTTTAAAATATTATTTTTAATATTTAAACTTTTATTAATTTCTAATTTCTAATTAATTAAATTGTTTGTGTTTAAGATATTAATTTTAGTATTTAAACTTTTACTAATTTTTAATTTCAAATTAATT
>JBBUKS010042045.1:0-10539 GCA_038050645.1 Hedychium gardnerianum | reverse complement strand
CTCCGTTCCCTACTAGGTCACTATGGTCGGTAACGTCGAACTCTGCTCCCTACTAGGTCGTTACGGTCTGTAACCCCGACCACGAGTTTCTGCTCCCTACTAGGCCGTTACGGTCGGTAACCCCGACCCCGAGACTCTGTTCCCTACTAGGCCACTACGATCGGTAATCCCAACCCCGAGACTCTACTCCCTATTAGGCCGCTACGGTCGGTAACCTCGACCCGGGACTCTGCTCCCTACTAGGTTGCTACGGTTGGTAACCCCGACCCCGGGACTCAGCTCCCTACTAAGCTGCTACGGTCGGTAACCCGAGGACTTTGCTCCCTATTAGGCCGCTACGGTCGGTAACCCCGACCCCGAGACTCTAATCCCTACTAGGTCATTACGGTCGGTAATCCCGACCGCGAGATTATGTTCCTTGCTAAGTTTCCATAGTTAACAAATATCATTCATCTCTCTACACCCCCACGTGGTAGCAAAACAGGGATTTACTAGGGAAATGGTATTACAGTATGTGCACTGACACATGGAATAGTACAAGTATGTAAATACAGGATATGGGTGATAAGATGGTACAAGTATCGACAAAACGCTGACACCATATATTCTTTGGACAAGATAGTTTCCATGGCTTGATGTGACATCCAATTTAATGCGGGAAATACAAAGGTTATAAATGGTCTCTCTCCCGCAGACCAGGTATGCTCTCCAGAGAAAAAAAAACCTCCACACTGTTCCATTTTAGACTTATACCACGAGTATTATGCTAATTTGAGCGTCGGAGACCTCCTTGGTCTGTCTGTTGACACTCCCCTCTCCTTCTTTGAGTTTCACAGGTTCTTCTCTGAGGTCTAGGTCTCCTTCTAGTCAACTTTCCAAACAGCTCACTGGCACTTCATCTTTCATCGATTTCAGACCGGATCAAATTTGGTGATGTATGTGGGAACACATACGCTTGGTTTGAAACGTGAAGATAGACGATCTCGAAAGATTAACGATTGTCACAAGAAGATCTTAATCTGCTGGTGTTGGCCAAAGCACAAGCACTAGCCGGAAAACAACAATCTATGAATCCTTCCCCTCAAAAAGCACCTGTGACATCTGTGGAAGAGGGGCAAGTCACAAATCAAAGACGCAATCTGCCTTCGACGGTGGAATTCTCCAGGGCCCTGCTCAGAATGCTTAGAGTAGAACTCGGAGAGCCGGAGAGGTCACAGGTGTCTTCCACCGGAGATACGGCCCTGAGACACCCAAAAAGGGGGAAGGAGCTCGTCGCCGACCTATCGGCCGACCAACTTGTAACTCCCTTCTCCCAAAAGGTGTTAGACGATAAGCTGCCTTGGTGTTTCCGACCTCCACATATGGAAAAGTACGGAGGAAATATCAACCCCGAAGATCACCTGACCCAGTTTGACAATGCTATTTTGTTGCATCAATATTCTGACGGTGTCAAATGTCAGATCTTCATGATGACATTATCGAGGTCGGCGCAAAGATGGTTCCCTCCCGATCCTATTTCCTATTTCAAAGAGCTTAAAGTTGTCTTCCTTCAACATTTCGCCAGCAGTCGTAGGTACCACAAAACTACTATCAATTTATTTTCCCTTAAACA
This sequence comes from Hedychium gardnerianum, assembly GCA_038050645.1. Taxonomy (NCBI): domain Eukaryota; kingdom Viridiplantae; phylum Streptophyta; class Magnoliopsida; order Zingiberales; family Zingiberaceae; genus Hedychium; species Hedychium gardnerianum. Next base: position 8,927 of record JBBUKS010042045.1, on the reverse strand, counting down.
GGGACCAAAAGAGTCGTTGAAGTCATACATCAAGCAATTTAATCAAGTTGTCCAAGACGTTCCCTCTGTTATCACGGATATATTGGTGAGTGTTTTCTCCTAAAGACTCATTGATGGAGATTTTTTTCGCGTCCTGGTGTGGAAACCCTCAAAAGACTTCGACAGCCTACTGGGCCAGGTCGAGAAGTACATCAAGGTGGAGGAAGCCCAAGTGGCCAGAAAAAGGGAGGTTGCAGCTCCCTCTATCTTTCCTCAAGTAGAGTGTCAAGCCCCTCCACACCCTATGCGACAGCAAGAGCAAAGGCCGAGTCAACTAAGGCCCCGCGAGGAAAGACCTGTGCAACATGTAGAAGTTGCTCGGACTTCGTTCGCCTCACCCTTGAGACGTGTTGCCCCGCCCGCTTATTGTTCTTATCACAAATCCTAGTCTCACTCCACTCAGAGATGTTATCAGTACGCCCGAGAGTTGCGGATGGCGGCCGAGCAGGGTCGGCCACCTTGTCTTACCATCGATCAGTTAGATGAACAAATGACATCAGACCCTTCCAACCTGGGTCATCGAAGTTATCCCACACGGCAGAGGATATGCAAGTAAGCTCAGGTGGAGATCTTGAGCCACCCCGACTCGGCAACAGGAGAATCAGAGCAATGCTGCTCTAAGAAAAGTAGGTATGATCTCTGGAGGCCCTACAGATGGAGACTCCAACCGAACGCGAAAGACACATGGCCGTCGGTTGGAAATTCATGAAGTTGGCTCCAGTCAGAGACAAACCGATGGCCCTCAGATCGTCTTCGGGCCTCAAGACCTTGAAGGGATAGAAGTCCCTCACGATAATACACTGATCATTAGGGTCACCGTCGCTAATTGCAAAGTGGCCCGGGTCTTTGTAGATATGGTGAGTTCTGTGAACATCTTCTTTAAGACAGTCTTTGAAAATATGCAGATTGACCTGAGCGAGCTCCAGTTGATGGCAATTGCTCTCTATGGGTTCACCGGATATAAGGTGCAATCACTCGGCCAAATCTGACTGGCCCTTTCTTTAGGTACTGAGTCACTCATGAGAACTCGAAGAACTACTTTCATAGCTCTGCTTACAACATCATTTTGGGGAGACCCGCTCTGCATGAATTTCGGGCGGTGGTCTCCACCTTCCATCAAAAAATCAAGTTTCCTATGGAAGACCGAGTCTGGGAGGTAAGGGGAGATCAGTTGGTAGCTCGAAAATACTATGTGGACATCGTCAAAATCGAGTCGCGCAAAACTCAAAAATTCCAACCAACAAAGGTACTGACCATCCATGTGACTCCATCAACACCGTCGGTCGAAGACCTGGAGGAAGTATAAATTCACCCTGATCGACCGGAGGCAATGATTAAGATTGCAGTGGACCTCCCGCTCGGGCTCAAGGATAGCTTGACTTTGTGTCTGACTCAAAATCGAGATATTTTCGCTTGGTCGTCTTAGGAGCTCACTGGCATACCTCCAGCAGTAATAGAGCACTGACTCCACATACTCCCGACTAGCAGCTAGTTAAGCAAAGGCAAAAGAAATTTGGGGAGGACCAGAATCGAATCATCCGAGCTAAGGTCGAAGGGCTACTGAGAGTAGGACATATTGGAGAGGTACAATTCCCCGCTTGACTCGCCAATGTAGTGTTGGTGCCCAAGTCGAGAAACAAGTGGCGAGTCTGCGTTGATTTTCGAGACCTAAACAAGGTCTGTCTGAAGGATTGTTACCCCCTCCCCTGTATTGATTAGCTGGTGGATTCTACTTCGGGGAGTGAGCTAATATGCACCCTGGATGCTTACCAAGGGTACCACCAGATCTCTCTCTTGCCCCGGAGGATCTAGAGAAGATTAGTTTTATTACTGCCGACGACACTTTTTGTTACATTATTATGTCATTTGGACTAAAGAATGCAAGAGCAACCTACCAACGTCTCATGGACAAAGTCTTCCGCCTACAGATTGAAAGGAATATTGAGGTGTATGTTGATGATATACTAATCAAATCCGCTCGAGCCCAAGACATCATCTCTGACATGGAAGAGACTTGTGGTACTCTGAGGAAGTATGGACTCACGTTGAATCCTAACAAATGCTTATTCGGAGTCAAGAAGTATCGTTTCCTTGGCTATATGATGACTGAGCGGGGCATTGAAGTCAACCCGGAGAAGATCAAGGCACTTAGAGATATGACGCCTCCTCGAAACCTCAAGGAAGCCAAGAGACTCTGCGGTCGTATAACTGCACTCTCACAGTTTATCTCCCGATCGACCGATCGAAGTCTTCCGTTCTTCAAATTACTTCGCCGAGCCACTAAGTTATAGTGAGATGAAAGTTACGACAAGGCCTTTGCAGAGCTCAAAGAGTACCTGGCGAACTTACCATTCCTCTCCAAACCAGTAGCGAGGGAGCGACTCTGGATGTACTTGACCGCTACTTAGGATGCAGTCAGGTCGGTACTCGTAAGAGAGGAAGGCAAGGAGCAACAACGTGTATATTTCCTTAGTCATTTATTAAAAGATGCTAAATGTTGGTACACCTCTCTTGAAAAACTAGCTTATGGGCTCCTAACGGCTCGCCGATTAAGACCTTACTTCCTCTCCCATCCCATCGGAGTCTTCACCAACAGTGCTCTCGATCGAGTGCTAATTAACCCTGATATGTCCAGGAGATTAATCAAGTTGACTACGGAGTTAAGCGAGTATGACATATAATATCAGCCTCGATCGACTATCAAAGCTCAAGCATTGACTGATTTTTTGACAGAAATTCACAATTCTGAACCAGAGGGCAAGTGGAAGGTTTATGTAGATGGGTCCTCCACTCAACAAGGCAGTGACATAGGTATTTTATTGGTTTTCCCTCAGGATGATATATTAACATTAGTCATTCGGCTAAATTTTTGAGCGTCCAACAATGAGGCGGAATATGAAGCCCTACTCGTGGGTCTACAAGCGGCTAAGCATATGGGGGCATCCAAAGTAACTTTATATTCAGATTCACAGTTAGTAGCTCAACAATTAGCTAGAAACTTCGAAGTAAATAATGAGCGATTAAAGATTTATGTAGCAGCCTTCGAAAGTCTGGAAGCCGACTTCCAAGAAGTTACTATCCAAAAGATTCCTCGAGGAAAAATCAAAGGGCAGATGAGTTGGCTAAAATGCCCAGTTTGCTAACTACATGGGTTTTAGACACTCTCGTAGCTCAAACCTTGTTGATAGCTTGTATTAATCAACAAGCTAGCATGGAGTTACAAGATGATTGGAGAGCCCCATTCCTTTCCTTTCTGCAACAAGAGACTTTACCACTCGATCATGAGCAAGCATGATTGATTCGTAAGAGGGTCAGTCGGTTCACTCTAATTGGTGACCAATTGTATAAACGAGCTTTCTCTTGCCCACTACTCAAGTGTCTCGGACCAGAAGACAGTGAATATGTTCTATGGGAAGCACATCAAGGATCCTGTAGGAGTCACGCGGGAGGCAGGTCTCTGGCCCCGGAGAGTGATATTGGCAAGATATTTTTGGCCCACTCTGCAGGCCGACTCAGCTCGGCTCATGACTACCTATCTTCATTTCCAGAAGCATTAAAACATCTTTCATCAGTCGATTAGCTTCCTGAAGACTTCTATAGTTTCATATCCCTTCGATCAGTGGGGCATAGACATTGTGCGCTCATTCTCGATGGCCCCCGGCCAGAAAAGGTTTCTACTGGTGGTCATAGACTATTTCTCTAAATGGGTGGAAGCTGAAGCATTGGCAAGAATCACTGAAAAAGCAATCATCAAGTTTTTGTGGTAGAACCTACTCTGTAGATATAACATCTCCCATAAGTTTGTCTCAGATAACGAAAGGTAATTCCATGGATGTAAAATTCAAGAATGGTCTACGGGTTTCGGAATCCTCCAAACTTTCACATCAGTGGCTTATCCTCAAAGCAATGGCCAAGCAAAAGTGGCTAACCGAGAAATTATTCGGGAGATCAAAGTCAAGCTAAATCACGTCGGAGGCAGCTGGGTGGAGGAGCTACAGAGTGTCCTGTGGGCCTACCGCACCACACTCCGAGAGAGCAAAGGGATGACTTTGTTTCATCTGGTGTATGGAGGAGAAGCAGTCGTCCCTATGGAAGTTGGTGAACCCTCCGCTCGTAGGATGTTATATGACCATGAAAACTCTGATCGACGAATCCTAGAGTTGGACTTGGTGGATGAAGATTGAGAGAAAGCATCCGTTCGACTAATAGCCTATCGGCAAAGGATGCTCTAGAATTACAATCAAAGAGTCATCCCGCGATACTTCTAGGTGGGAGACTTAGTCTGAAAAAGACTCAAATCCGTGGGAGACGTCTGCAAGCTGGAGCCACAATGGGGCGAGTCATACACGGTGCTCTCTAAACTAGCTTCTGGCGCTTATTATCTTCAAGGGCTGGACGGGAAGGAGTTGGATCGACCTTGGAATGTAAACTACTTACAACCTTATTGAACTTAAAGGCTGAGCCAAGCCCCCCTCTCATTTTTTGGAATGTTTGACTCAAGTATATGACTTCTTTATAAAATGTCTATATAAGCATGGTCCCCGCGCGGTTGAAGACTCTCACACCGTTCGGCCGAGTTATAAGTGTGGTCCCCACGCGCCCGAAGACTCTCACGTTGTTCGACCGAGTTATAAACGTGGTCCCCACGCGCCCGAAGACTCGTGCCGTTCGGTCGAGTTATAAGGGTGGTCCCCATGCACCCGAAGACTCAAGTCCTCATGACAGACTGAGTCCTAAGCTCATATATTGTTTGGCCACGGCTCTATTTTTGCAAAACGTGCATTTCATGGACCATCAATCCTTGACGTCAACTCATAAGTGCATGGAGAGCCTACTTTTAAGGCGAGACACATTACAAATCACTCATCCACTATATTTTTGGTCGATCAATAGAGTAAATAAAGACAAATGAAAATAGATTGCATTTAAAAGGAAAAAGCCAATGACAGTACAGTTAAACCGAAGAAGAATTATAGAACCCTAAAGTTAAGCAAAATCAGGAAAAACATCCGCTAGGATGTCAGCGTAAATCTGGGACATGGGGATGAATTTCGCTGGAGGTTCGGCATTCAGATACCCCTCAGTACGGAGTTGTTTTATAGCCCCCTTTACATCATAAGAAAACATCTTCAGGGTTCGCTGACCAAGAAGATCGTTAAACTCAGCCGAACAAAGGTATTTAGTCCTCTCCGCCTCACACCGAGCCGCTTCACCCTCTTTATATCGCGACAGCTCTTCCTTCAGGACAGTCAACTCGGCTCCTTAAGTTTTCAATGTGCTCTGCTGGTTCTGGATTAGAACTTCCTTGTCCACTAGCTTCGTGTCCTTCCTAGCCATGAGCCCATCCTTCTCCTTTAGGGCGGCAGGGAGAGCCTTCGCCTCATCTGTCTTCTTAAGCAGATTGTCAAGCGTTCACTGACGTCTCGTCTGCTCCGAAGAGAGGCAGGATTCGGTGGTGGTCAGGCGGGACTGAAGTCTTTCCTGAGTGGCCGCATGCTCGGCATTCTGCTCCCTTTCTTTGGCCAGCTCCCCCTCTACTAAATGCAGTAGTTCCCGCTGAGTGGCCTCTGATCACAATTTCGATAGGTTCATTTATAATTCCTCGAGTGTATGGTTTTAGGGGGTTTGAGCGACTTCTAACTCGACAACACACTTTTCCAAGTCTTCCTTGGCCCGCAATGTGTCCACAAAAGAGTAATAGAAACTCATGTTCGCTGTCCAAAACTGTGCCAAATCATAAAGCAACTGTTATAAAAAAATAGGATGTTATAATGGAACACTGGTAAAGAAAAGAAACTCACCCCCGTTATGTCTTGGGCATATCTGTCCGGCTTAGAGGTCTATCCATGCTCGTCTAAAAAACTTCCTCTATCTTCCCAGTTAAACGAATGACATGCCGAGGCTCCGGTGGATCGGTCAGGGACACACGATTTCCCCTACGAGAGGGGACACAGAAGGTCGCGCTCATCTTTATAGGGCGAGATGAACCAGGAACTAAGGGCGGAGCAGGGACAGACCCTGAGGGGGGGGGGCAAATCAACGGGAGTAGGGACCAGTAGGGGAACTTGTCCGACTGGGGCAGAGAGTGTCCCGAACAAGACTGGACTGGCAGATGAGGCCGCCACTTGTTTTCCCCGCTCGAGCAAGCACGAGCCCTCTTGGGTAACATTAGTGGGCTTCGTTCGAGGACCCTAAGGACCCGCCAACATTTCCTCCGAGCCGATCGAAGCAGAAGTCGTTGGTCTGTGTCTCTTCTAATGCATTCACAATGGCTCCTCGGAGTTTGACCCGGAGGGTACCGGGATGGATTTTTGAGAAGGGGAGGGGACGTTCACCCCCTCAGGGGGTATCGTTCTCTCGCTATTCACCGACTCAACCACAGCCACTGTACTATTCTAAGAATTGGCGATCGCTGAGTCGGTCAGGAGAGGATCCCTGCTTGCCAGAATTTCTTCACCACGACTGTTCATCTTCTCATCATTCAGCTTTGTCAAGCAGCTCAAACTAGCCTTCCACATTGTCCGAGCTACAAACAAGAAGAAAGATCCTCACTTAGCTATAAGAAAAATACTAAAATTAAATTCTTACCAAAAGATAGTTGCAGGCCATAGTTGATCGGGATCAACCCAAACATATACAAAAGACCCTCCTACAGTAGTTTATTGATATCGAAGCGCGGGCCAGACAGGGTCTCAGTAGCGGATACATACGCTGAGTTTGAATGGAAGTGACCCAGTTCAGGGGCCTTTGGCAAATCGATCTGCCAAATGGTTAGCCACGAGACTAGTGGAACCGGTCAGAGGAAGAAAAATAAATCAGATTTCCATCCCTTGTTGGAAGATGGCATGTCATCAAAAAAGACGCATTTGGGTCGGGATTAGAAAAAGAAGACGCCCGGTCCCATTTGTTTAGGGTAATAAAAAAAGTGAAAAACCACAAGCGAAAAAGGATGACTACACCACATAACAGGCAAATGAAGTTGGGGGCTAATTGCTAAAGGGACAATTGAAAGTACCGTGAGACCTCGGAGAAGAAGGGGTGAAGAGGGAAGCGAAGACCCCCAACAAACTGACTTATTAAAAAAATATACAAAGCTCGGAGGAGGAAGATGGGGGCGGTTGGCGTCGATAGGGATAATGATGCGGTGGTTCTTAGGGACTTCGTAGAGAAGTCGTATCTGATCTAAATCCCACCATTGAACTCCGATACAATAATGGTGAACCATAAGAGAACACTATCAAAAGACATGATCGAAGAAAAGAAAAACAAGTGCAGGAAGGAGAACAGGGAGACAGAAAAGAGAGGCGTACAAACCGGAAAACATCGAAACTCTAGCAAGAATCGTCGGAGGTCACAGACTGCTAGAAGGCAGAGAAAAGAAGAAGGAAGCCGACGATGCGAAATGCGAAAGGCAGACAACGATCGCGAACCCTTATAAAGATTCAAAAGAAGACCCCTCATCTCCATCGTTGGATACACATCAAAAGAAGGACCCCGTTTTACAGTCTTTGGATTAGGCGGTAAATGGTCGTATCGTTAGGAAGATCTCCTCGAATACCAAAGAGACGTAACCTCGATATGGCCAGACCATGTGGCGACCACATACTGACCTAGCGTTTATGATCAAATTTTTGAAATGATCATTACCATTGATACATCGTTACACGTATTTATGCACATTTATGGTGAAGTGACGCGCACATTTCCAAGGTTGATGACTACTCCACTTATGAAGTCAGCTCTAACAGATGTACTGAATGATCATCCGAGCAGCACTTTTGTTTAGTCAGTCGGGAATAGACCTCCTTTGACTAGACTTGAGGGGGAGACTTGTGATGCAGTGGATAAGAACGACCTCCACGTAGTCTCCACAAGGTTAAAGTCCCAATCAACGTGGAGGTCAAGGACCAGGGGTCGCTACAAACAAACTGAAACTAGACCTGATTGAGGCTGTCGTCGAAACCCCGACCCTGAGACTCTGCTCCCTATTAGGCTACTACGGTCGGTAACCCCGACCCCGGGACTCTGCTCCTTGCTAGGCTACTATGGTCGATAACCCTGACCCCAAGACTATGTTCCTTACTTAGCTGCTATGGTCGATAACCCCGACCCCGGGACTTTGCTCCCTACTAGGTCGCTGCGATCGATAATCCCGACCTCGAGACTCTATTCTCTACTAGGCCGCTACGATCGGTAACCCCGACCACGAAACTCTACTCCCTATTAGGCCGCTACGGTCATTAACCCCTACAATGAGACTCTGCTCCCTACTAGGCTGCTACGATCGGTAACCCTGATCCCGGGACTCTGCTCCCTACTAGGTCGCTATGGTCGGTAACCCCAACTCCGAGACTCTGTTCCCTACTAAGCCGCTACGGTTGGTAACCCCAACCCAGGGATTTTGCTCTCTATTAGGCCGCTACAGTCGATAACCCCGACCTCGAGACTCTGATCCCTACTAGGTCGTTACGGTCGTTAACTCCGACCGCGGGATTCTGTTCCTTGCTAAGTTTCAATACTTAACGAATATCGCCCATCTCTCTATACCCCCATGTTGTAGCAAAACAGAGATTTACTAGAAAAATAGTATTACAGTATGCGCACTGACACATGGAATAGTACATTTAAATACAAGGTATGGGTGATAAGATGGTATAAGTATCGATAAAGCATTGACATCATATATTCTTTGGACAAGACAGTTTCCATGGCTTGATGTGACATCCAATTAAATGCGTCAAATACAAAAGTTATAAATGGTCTCTCTCCCGCAGGCACAGGTATGCTCTCCAAAGAAAAAAAAAACCCTCGGTCACTGTTCCATTTTAGCCTTATACCACGAGTACGGGGTAGGATCGAGGGTACGTGAGAGGGGGGGGGGGTGAATC
>JBBUKS010042034.1:0-10539 GCA_038050645.1 Hedychium gardnerianum | reverse complement strand
CTCATACAGCATGATTTGATTCCAATCTCATCTACCTGTTCCCCATCACCTGTCACTTGTTCCTTCTTGCTGCCTGTCATTCTGTCCTGCCCACCTTGGCTTGGTTGGACGGGTTACCGTAATTTTTATTTTTTTATGATTAAATTATTTAATTTTTTAAAAATATTCAATTTAATCTTATAAAATTTTTCAATCTATCATTAAAATAAGTTAAAAAATATTAATAAATATTTATTTATCTAAATGACTAATATTTTTAAATATATTTTTTACTAAAAAAAATATTTAATTTAAATCTTAGATCTTTTAATTATTTATTAGAAGATCTAACTATTACATCATTATTCAAGAAGTGAATTATAATAAATTATTGAATCATATAATTTAAATTTTATATTAGTCAAATTGCATAGATAATTTTAAAATTACTTAAGTCATATATTCGATACTAATTTTGTTCCTTCGCATTTATCCTAATCAATTACTACAGTATAACAATCGATTCAAAATATTATTCATCAACACAGTAAGGTCTCAAATCGATTGCTACACTATATTAATTAATTAAAAAAAAATTATTTTGTATTTAAAAATTATTACTCTCGATATAATATGTCAAATTGATGTTTGAGAATATGTATATAATCGAAAGAATTAGATGAACACCTATGATCTGGTTTCATATCTTTTCGAATTCTTTAGATCCATCAATCACTTTCGATCAAAATTGATTGATAGACTTAGAGAGCTCGAAAAGATATGAAGCTAGATCCTATGTATTCGTCTAGTTCTCTTTATTATATTTATGTTTTCAAATATCAATTTGACATACTATATTAAGAACAATAATTTTTTAAATATAAATTAAATTTTTTAATTAATTATTTTAATATAACAATTGATTTGGGATCTTATGGTGTTGATGAATAATATTCCGAATTAATTGTTATATTAGGATAAATGTGGAGAGATAAAATTAATATCGGATACCTGATCTGAGTAATTTCAAAATTACTCAAGGTGATTTGAGTAATATAAAACTTAAACTACAGATGATTTGATAATTTATCACCGGGCCTATTCTTGTGCTTTTTCAAGGGAGAAGCAGCTAGGGCTGCAAAAACATTCCTTCTTTCGTTCTCCAGCCTGTCAAACGCCTTGTTTCTCTCTCTCGTTTGGCAAAAAAGGCGAAATGCTCGCCCCCAATGCCCCCGTCAGTCCGTCTCAAGATCAACACGGAGGAGGTAAATCACGGGGACTAGTCTAACCAGTCCGAACAGTGACTAATACATAAGGGGGACAGAAACCTGACCTTATCTCTCTCTCAATACTTTATGATTAATGATTAATAAAAAAAATATTATCATCGTAAAATCTAAAAATTAATCTTGATTAATAATTAAATTCTTATTCTCTTTCTTATTATTTAAATAATTAAATTAATTTTTATGATTTATTTTTTTTATATAAATTTTAAAATAAACTAACAAAAATATTGAAATAAATATTTTATCTTTTTATCTCGTATGTCTTATAGGAATTTGTTGGGTGCTCTTTGTTTTTTTTCTTATTTATTTATTTATATTCTGACTTATTTCCCTCCCATCACGTCAAAATTTTTTTTTTAAAGAACTATTTGATATCCAAAATGGAGTTGCATGCTACACAAAATAAATGTGCATGATTTATGTTTATAGTTTCAATTCAAATGAATGCGCCGCATAAGATAGCATAAGGGTGCATACGAAGAGAAGATAAAAATAAATAAATAAATTGAAATCTATCGAGCTGCACCCCATAATTATCTCATATTATTAAAAAAAATAGAAAATTAAAATGACCCATGTGTAAAAGAATATATCTATGATTTTTATCAAAATTTAATATTTATTTAAATTTCATAAATCTTTTACGTGATGATTAATTTAATCATGTCCTGGGATAGAGAGATGATAAAAGAGTAAAGAAATATACTGGTCAAGAAACTCGATTGAAATGCAGTTCGCTAATAACCAATAAAACTGAATGAAAAAAATGAAATATGGACCTTTAGTTTCACATTAAAAGTTTTGAAGTAACATGATTGATCTATGTTGAATCATAACATTTGATGTTGTGAATTTGTATGAATGAAAGACTTTCTCTCACATATGTGCGTCCATAGGGATGCAAATCCATAATCTGAATTAAACTAAATTCAATTGACTCGTGCCTCCCCCGCTACCCTGCTTCTTTTGTTTTCCTTGATAATGTTGTAGTACACCTCTTTGTTCGGCTAGTTTGAGCATTTGGCTAGCTCAGTAGCTTTGAGTTCAATAGGTCAAGACCATCTCGGTAAACAAATAAGTTCCCGTGATAGTACTATTCGATCATTAATCGTCAGAAATAATAGTTGACTAAGTAATAGTCGGCTCCTCCATTGCAGAAAAGAAGAAAAGAGAAGAATATAATTTATCCAACAAAACTCCTCCCCCATGCTCTTCACCTTCCTGCTTCCTATGATAACATTTTAGTACACCTCCCTACTCGGCCGGTTTGAGCACTTGGCCAACTCGGTAGCTCTAAGTTCACTAGGTCAAGATCATCTCGACAACCAAATAATTCTGAATTTTAAATTCAACAATTTTATTACCTCCCTCTCAAACAATCTGAAAACAGAGCGTAAGGTCCCCACGGGATGAACTATTGGCTAGTGCATGAGGTGTTGACATAATGAAGTCTAGGGGTCAAATCCTGACTAGTAGCCAGGTTCCTGCCCCCCTTATGCACTAGTACCTGTTCGAACTGGCTAGACTAGCCCCCGTGATTTACCTCCTCCGTGTTGGTCCTGGGACGAACTGACGGAGGCGCTGGGGGCGAGCGTTTCGCCTTTTGCCACAATGAAAACAGAGCGTAAGATTGTAAAACAAAAAATAGGTTCAAAGAAATTAAAGAGAATGTTTAGTTTTATTTGATGTTGATTAAGTTTTGAAAATTTTTAAGTTACCACTAATAAAAGCTGGAAATCTATAAAATTGTCGTAAAGGCCTTCTATGATGGTGATATACTGTTGCGAACATCTATCGCAATTAATATTGTCGCGAGCAACTTTTGCGATAGTCTTTTTCTCTTTGTCGCAAAGTTATAGTCTGCCATTGTTAGGATACATCTTTATCGTGTCCATTTGCCGCTAGTCGTCAGTAACAAAGCTTATCACTAACACTTAAAAACTAACCAAACCTAAAACCCCAAGTCGTCAAGCATGTCTTGTTGCTCCAAACGACGATCCTCACCCATCTACCCTCATTTCTCAATTGGTGCTTTATTAATGATTTTTGGAACCCTATTTTGGTTGTGCTATTATTTTCTCCCCTAAATTGTATATGAGTTTTAGTTGGGTTGGTTAACCTTATTCACAAATCACTTTCATTTTGAGTATTCTAACATATCGTGTGTGTTTGCTGTAATTTCTAGTTATGACGCTAAAAAAATTGGTCTGTATTAAGGAATTGCATCAACAAACAAATCCTAGAAGCTACCTACAAATCAAATGAATGTGTCAACTACTTCAACGAGCACATCCATGGAGTTACCTCCAAATCAAAATGTGCTTAGAAAACAAAAGAGTTATCAATGAGTAGATTTCATGATTTCTTGGATATTTTCTATAAGTATCATTAATAAAGTTGGAGTCGTCCATAATTACATTTTTGATTGAGTACTAGGATCAAATAACTAAATCATTTGGTCACTTGAGAGTTTACCTAAGAGTTTCCTTATCAAACCTTCTTGAATCCCAAAATTAAGGTCGCTCAAATCTCACAACTTACATAAGAATTTACCTTTTACTACAAGAATACCTCCTAATAGCGACGGAATTAATAATTCCTTCGCCGAATAGCTATAAGAACAGTAGGTTTAAGTATCTCAAACTTAGTGAAGATTATTTAATTAGTCGTTGATTAGCGACGAATTATTTAATTCATCATTGATTAGCGATGGATTATTTAATCCATCGCTGATTAGCGATATAATTATTAATTATGTCGCTAATTACCGATAATAAAATGGTGTTCGGGTTGAAAACATAATTTTATCTCAAAATTAGCGACGAAATTAAATATTCCGTCGCTAATTACGAGTTATAAAAAACTGGTTCGGGCCCAAAACCCTAATTTTATTTCAAAGTTAATGACGAAAATAATAATCCGTCATTAACATGAAATTGTGACGGAAAAAAATGTGTCATCGCTAATTAGCGAAAGAAAGAATATTCCATCGCTAGTGTTGGGATATTAGGGTTTTCGATTGTTTTTTCCCCCTATCGCGAACTCCTCCCTCTCAACTCTCTTCTCCCACTCAGATCGTCGCTCGACAGCTTCTTCGACATGAGCGTTCATCTTTGGCACGCAGGTAATGTCTTTCCCTCTCCTCTCTCTCTCCAGGCGACCCACGGGTGGCGTGGCCGGTCGCGAGTGGTGTGGCTGGCATGGCTGACGTGGCCGACCGCAGGTGGCGTGTTGGCGTGACCGATTGTTGCTGGCATGGCCGCAAGCTAAATTTTGTGTAAATGTTGTTGTAAATAGCTAGTTTTTTTTTTCTTCAGGTATACTATTGCATTTTCTCCGGCATGATCTTCAGGTATACTGCACTCCTTTTGAGGTTCAAACTTAATTTTAGTTTAAATTTAAGTGTTATTGATAGTATTAAATAGTTTAAGTGTTTAAAATTAGGTTTAAACTATATGTATGATTAGTTTAGTATAAGTTTAAGTGTTTAAAATTAGGTTTAAACTATATGTATAATTAGTTTAATTTAAGTTTTATATTATTTTGAACTAAAATCAAACTCTTTAGTGGAATATTTATACGTTTATTAATGATGAAACCTTTATTCTTATTAGGATATAATATATATGGATAAAGTATGGATGTACAATAGGTTAGAAAATGATTTCATAACCTTAGAATATTTTACTGGAGTTGAAGATTTTGTGAAATTCACTAAGTCTCATCTAGAATGTATGAATGACGTAGAGTTAAAGTATCCGTGTAATCATTTCAAATATAGAAATCTAGTTTTCTGTGACGAAGATATCATGAAAGTACATCTATGTAGAAATGGTTTTGCTCTAAATTACTACAATTGGTATTGTCATGGAGAACCTTATGTATTTAATCAAATTGGACCTTTCATTGCTTCATCATCCTGCCCGATTGCTCTAGATGAATCATCAAGGCATGTGAATGCAATGCAATCAATGGTTTACAACTCAATGAATGCAGTTGATTATTCACACCAAGTAGATGAAATACCAACACCAGAAGTTCAGAAACTATATGACATGTTAAATGCTAGTGAAAGAGAAGTGTGAGAAGATATTCTTTCTTGACATTCTCAACTATCAGCTATTGCAAGATTATTGAACATGAAGGCATAACGTCATTTCTTTGAACGATGTTATGATGACATGTGTCAATTGATGTCAGAGTTACTCCCCGCTGATAACTGCATGACTGATAGCTTCTACAATACAAAGAAATTGATTAGAGATTTGGGATTACCTATAGAGAAGATTAATTGTTGTATCAATAACTACATGATATTTTGGAATGAAGATGGTGAACTAATGGAATGCAGGATGTGTAATCACCTTAGTTATAAGTAGCGTAGTCGGATGCCTGGGAAGAAGAAGAAAAATATTCCAGTCAAAGTTATGTATTACTTCCCGTTAACTGTTAGACTTCAACGCTTGTATGCATCTCTCGCAATAGCAAGCCACATGAGGTGACATCATGAGCATGTACATGAATGAGATATAATGTGTCATCCTTGTGACTCTCCTGCATGGAAACATCTTGATACAATATTTTTCTCATTTGTAGTGGGACCACGTAATGTGAGACTTGAACTTTCTGCAGATGGATTTCAGCCATTTGGGAACTATGGACAACAATATTCATCTTGACCAATTTTATTAACACCCAACTTACCACCATGGATGTGCATGAAAGACAAATTTATCTTCCTTACTGTGCTTATTCCAGATATACAGAATCCAAAAGGGCAAATAGATATTTTTTACAACCTTTAATTACAGAGCTGAATCATTTATGGAATATAGGGTTGGAGACTTATGACATTGCAAGTCAAACAAATTTTACAATGCATGCTGCTTTGTTATGAATGATTAGTGATTTTTCAGCATACTTAATTTTGTCAGGATGGAGTACGATTGACAAGTTATCACGTCCACATTGCATGAGAGAGTCTGATGCATTTTCATTATCTTGCAGTGGGAAGATATATTGGTTTGATAATGATGTAAATTTTTACCAGTTGATCACTCTTTCAGGAGAAATAAGAAAAATTTCAAAAAGAATAAAATAATTAGGAAACTTCCCCACAATAAAATCAGGTGAAGAAGTTCTTGATGAAATTGACAACTTTGGATTTCTACCAGTATATCAGGATGATTCTGATTAAATAAATAAGTATATTGTTAGAGTATGCAAGTGTAGTTGGAGGAAAAGAAGTATATTTTGAGAGTTGTCATATTGGAAGTATTTACTAATTTGACATAATTTAGATATGATGCATGTAGAGAATTTTTTTTTTGATAATATCTTCAATACGTTGATGAATGTTCATGAAAAAACTAAAAACACAATAAAATCACGTGAGAAATTAAAATAATTAGTTAACAAACCTGAGTTGCATTAGAATGAAACAACTGATCAATATCTGAAGGCTTGTTATACATTGGATAAAGAAGGCAGGCAAACATTATATACTTAGTTGAAAGAAATCAAATTTTCGGATGGGTATTTCTCGAATATGGCTCGATGTGTGGATATGAATAGATTAAAGATGTTTGTAATGAAGAGTCATGACTGTCGTGTGTTCATGTAAAGACTAATTCCAATAGCTTTTCATGACCTACTTCCTAATAATGTTTGGCATACACTTACAGAGAATTGAGTATGTTTTTCAGAGATTTGACTTCAAGGGTTGTATTGACATATGATATGTTTCAGCTTGAAATAGACATTCCTCTGATACTCTGTAAGCTTGACCGCATATTCCCACCTATTTTTTTTTTGATTATATGGAACATCTATCCATTTATTTACCTTACGAGGCACAACTAGGTGGTCCCATGCAATACAAATGAGTGTACCCATTTGAACGATTTTTGTGAAAATTAAAAAATAACGTTCGTAACAAATCAAGAGTTGAGAGATCAATATGTAATGCATATTTGGTTGAAGAAGCATCTTCCTTCTGCTCTTATTATTTTCCAGATAATATGAAAACCAGACATCGTAAGTGTCCTCGAAATTTTGATAATACTCAACCAAATAGACCTAGCGATGCTTTCTATTTTCAAGTTTCCTAGTAAGACAATGGGTGAAATTATTTCTAGATGGTTAAATGAACAAGAATATCATGCTGTAAGAATATACATACTCCTGAACTGTAAAGAGGTCAAACCATACATAAAGTGAGTTAGCAAGTTTATATACAAAAATTTATTTCCTTATATATGTTTATTATCTAATATATCTTAAAATTATGAACTTTGACAGCTTGTATAAACAACAACTACAACTACAAAATCCATCAATGAGTGCAAGTGAGGTAGATATTAAATTATAGATGGAATTTGCACTATGGTTTTAAATATATGTAAGTTAGCGATTAAATCATATTTTCGTGCAACTGTATTATATAAACATCTAATCTCAACTCAACACTACTTTTATAGGTGAATGATCGTAGAATATCAAATGTGCAAGATTGAAGGATAAAAACCCTTGCATCAGGACCTTTCCGTAACATAACATCCTACTTTGGTTACTATATAAATGTCTTCAAATTTCACGTAGCCCCACGTGATTTACAAAGGCTTGCCTCTAATTTTGGTGTTTGCGTAAAAGAAACTACCAACAACAATGATTATGAATTTGATTACGATGGTAGATTTGAGGAAATCATTGAGGTTGAGTATTCTGCTTTACCCTTAAAAAGATGTGTATTGTTCAGATATGCATCGTATAATCCGACTCCAATAATAGGTACCATAATATATCCAAACTACAAGTTAATTGAGGTTAATAAAAACAAAAGATTCAATAAGTTTGAACATTTCATTTTTGTGATACAATCTGGTCAAGTATTCTATCTTCAATACCAAATGAAGAGAAGAAGACCTAGTGAGTGGTTAGCAGTTTGTCAAATGAAGGCTCGGTCGATCATAGAAATGTCAAACATTATCATTGTCCAAAACCATGATGCAAATCAAAGTGAAGAAGTTGAGAATCACTCAGTTGATTCAGAAATTCAATTTACATCACAATTACTTGTAGATGTTAATGTCACTTATGAGAAAATAAATGATGAAGAGATATCCAATAGTGAATAGCTTGATGTACCAATAAAGTCTAGCAATGAGAATTTGCAAAATATTAATGTAATTGATTCAGATTGACATGATGTTTAAAAATTAGAATTATTGTCATGGAACATTGTATGAAAATATCTGTCTTAATATGTACATCTCTCTAGTTATAGCACAGAAGACATTATTATTTCTAATGTTATGTGTTATACTATGATTTTACATATATATAGTCATGTCAGACATTCCAGCATCATAAGGTAAACAAACTGTATTGAGGATTTCTGGTGATTGGTAAGTAGTTATGTATTTAATAATTCCAGTACTTATGACTCTTTTTATTTATCATACATTTTTTAATAATTCTATATTTTTTCATGCAACTTCATTCCAGATGGACATAAGGTGACATCGTACATATATAAGAAAAAATTCAAAGAACGAATGTGTGCTACCGGTACTACATGGAGGCACGTAGACCATGACTCAAAAATTTCTATTATGGTGAATTTTTGGTAAGTATTTTGAATATAAATGGAACATCTGTGTAGTAGAAAAGTCTTTTGATTCTAATTCTCTCAATATTGTTGTAGAAAAAATATATTTGGGAGGAGTGCCACGAGGCCGAATTTAAAGAAACATGGAACATCTACTACGCCAAACTTTATAAGGACTTATTATAAAAGTGGAGGAAGAGGGGAACGAGGCCATCCAAGGTGCCTGATAATATTTGGGAGGCTTAGAGAGCCATTTGGGCTGCTGAAAGATGACAGTTAAATTCAGCGATTGCTCGAAGCAATGCAAGACTGAGCTTGCTGGGATAAGCACCAGATCCACAAAGGATACTATTGGATCCCGTTCTACTGTGGAGCATGTTGTAGACTTGGTATGTTTGTTAATTTAATGTTTAAAGATAAATTTATTGTTATTATTGACCTAATTTTAATGTACTTGCATTTTTGGGAGGTATTTAGCAAAACACATAAGAAGAAGGATAGCACATTTGTCGATTCGCGATCCCAAGCAATTAACATAAGAATATTAACTTTATCCAATTATATAATTATAGACTGCATGTAGATTTTAATTATTTCCTTTTCACAGGATGAAATGACAAATAGAGTTGCATAGACGTCTCAGCCTGGTACAAAGGGAGAGGAGTCACAAACTCTATCCACCGATACAATTAATGATATTTATTATGATGTCGTCGGTGGAAGGAAGAAGACCTCACTCTACGGCCTTCACTCCCAAGCCAAAGTTGTCTTTGATCATATGAGGGCTCTTGGGATCAGGGGTCATCCTAGTTCTACGTCATCTAGTGAGGTATACACATTGCGACAAGAAAATAAGGAATTGAGGGATCGAGTCGTGACATTGGAGTAGTCGATGATTGATCGGGACGTCAGAACTGACGATATCTAGCGACCATTGCTCGAGCGAGAAGCCATAACTGAGGAGATGTATCACCATATGTGTGTGATGGCAGCTCAGTTCACTTCAACGCAGAAGCTACAGCCACATCGTTTTGAGTCCTAGGAAACCCAGGATCCTGACGATACCCTTGATGAGTAGCTCATTTTGAGGTGTGTTATAATATAACTTAGCTCTTTGTTTATTGCTATTACCTTTTAAATTATATGATCTCTAATTGTATTACATTTTTTTATGGTCCATTTAAGTCGATGATATTTCTATCACCATCTACATATATCCAAAATTTATGAACTAAGGTATTTTTTTTTAAATAATGTAAAATTTATTTCTATCAGTTTATGTATTTTTACGATAAGTAGTCATCCATTATGTAGTTTAACTTTTTAAAAAATATTGTTGTATTCATAACCTATCATATCTTATTTCTTGCCGGATTGAAGATGATTTTGTATTAGATTTTGAGTTGGATATCTTGTATTGGATGATATAGATTGTTGTATTGGATCATTAGTTAATTGTATTCAGATATTTGTCTTGTATCATTTGTTATGTTTGGATTAGATAGGATAGGATTGGATTTTATTATCGTTTGTGATCCCGCCTAGGAACGCCAACGCGTGACTCACTGGCATGCTGGTATGGAAGTTGACTACCGTCGCCTATCTCCAGACAAACAGAAGAGCTTCTTAGAAAGTGTTCATACCTCATGACTGAGAAGAACT
>JBBUKS010042023.1:0-10539 GCA_038050645.1 Hedychium gardnerianum | reverse complement strand
GGTGGACCGAGGGGCATGAAGTCCTGGTGGGTCGAGGATCGGACGAGGGGGGCCCTGTGGTCCTTCGTTTGAGGGGGAGATTGTTGGGGTTGCAAGGTTGCAAATAAAGTCC
This sequence comes from Hedychium gardnerianum, assembly GCA_038050645.1. NCBI lineage: Eukaryota > Viridiplantae > Streptophyta > Magnoliopsida > Zingiberales > Zingiberaceae > Hedychium > Hedychium gardnerianum. The sequence continues at coordinate 10,427 of JBBUKS010042023.1, read as the reverse complement.
CACATTGAAAACACATGGGAAAAATCATGGGCTTATAAGGGAAAGACATCTCCATTGGTATGAGACCTTTTGAGTAGAGCCCAAGAGCAAAATCATGAGGGTCTAGGCCCAAAGTGGACAATATCATACCATTGTGGAAATATCTAAATTCCTTCGGTCCTAACATAATAGACTCCCACTTGGCCTAATGTCAATCGTCACCGTGTCCTAAACCGTAGGCATGGACGTGACTCTCAAGCTTGCTTTGTGATAGAGCATTTGTCAAAGGATCCGCTAGGTTCCTTTTAGTGGTTATCTTCTCGAGTTGTATTTCTTTCCTACTAATGATCTCCCTAATCAATAATAGTGGCGAAGCACATGTTTGGATCGCTGGTGAGACCTGGGTTCCTTTGCTTGCGCAATGACTCTAGTATTGTCGCAGTAGACTGGTAATGCTTCAATAATAGATAGAACCACTCCAAGTTCAGTGATGAACTTCTTGATCCAGACTGCTTCCTTTGTTTCTTTCGAAGCTGCAATGTATTCCGTCTCATAGGTAGAATCTGCTATGGTGTCTTGCTTAAAACTCTTCCAACTAACTGTGCCTCCATTTAAAATGAATATGTATTTAGACTGGGACTTGGAGTCATTCTTGTCTGTTTGAAAGCTGACATCTATATACCCATGTATAACTATATCATCATCTCCATATACCAAAAACATATCCTTAGTTCTTTTTAAGTACTTAAGGATTGTCTTGACAGCCGCCTAATGATCCATTCATGGATCTGACTGGTATTTGCTCGTGATACTCAGAGCATATGATACATCGGGTCTTGTACATAATATAACATACATGATAGATCTTATCGCAAACACATAAGATATTTTACTCATGCAAATCCTCTCGTCATCTGTGCGTGGACACATAGAATTTGAAAGGTGAATTTCATGCCTCATGGGTATGAAATCTTTTTTGAATTCAGACATACTAAATCGTTTTTGCACTCTGTCTATATATGTAGACTGTAAAAGACCAAGCAACATTTTTGATCTATCTCTATAGATCTTCATCCCACTCAAAACGGGCTAACTTTCGGAGAACCTTGAAGAACGACATGCTCTTGTCAGCTGATCTAAATATGAATCGGGAGAGTGTCATGATTCACCCGACTAACCTTTGCATCTCCTTGAGGTTTTTTTGGAGAGGGCATGTTTTGCAATGCTTGAACCTTCTTCGGGTTGGTTTCGATTCCTCGCTCGATTACGATGTAACCAAGGAAGCGACCGCTCTTGACTCCGAACAAACACTTGCTCAGATTCAGTTTAAGACCATATCGACGCAGTGTGCCACAGGTTTCTTCGATATCACCAATTAGGTTTTCGGCTCGAGCACTCTTAATCAGGATATCATCGACATAAACCTCGACATTCATCCTGACTTGTTGCTTGAATACCCTATCCATCAACTGTTGATATATTGCACCTGCATTTTTGAGCCCACAGGCATAATAATGTAATAAAATGTTTCATCTGAGGTGATGAAACTAACCTTTTCTTGATCCTCAGCCGCCAAGGAGATCTGGTGGTAACCTTGATATGTATATAGCATATATATGAGCTCACAACCCGACGTTGAGTCCACCAGCTGATCGATTCAAGGTAGGGGATAACAGTCCTTTGGACAAGCTTTATTAAGGTTCCGAAAGTCCACACAGACCCTCTATTTGCCTTCAGATTTCGGCATCACTACTACATTAACCAACTAGGTTGGGAAATGAACTTCCCGAATGTGACCAACCTCCATTAGCTTGGAAATCTCAACTCTTATTATCTTGTTTTGTTCGCGGCTAAAATGTCGCTTCTTTTGCCGAACCAGCCTAGCCTCCGAGTATGTGTTTAGTCGGTGCTCCATGATCGAGAGTGACACCCTATGACCTCCATGGCCGATGAAGTGAAGACCGTCCTGGTTGTGAGAAAGACAAGCAATTACCTTTTGTTTTAACTCGAGAGGAAGGTCAACTGCCACCTGAGTGGTATGGTTCAGCTACTCAAGCACAGTGGATATGTCTTCATTATTGGTGCAATCGTCCTCGGGTCAAAGTTGACCAAGTTGACTAAGCTCGGGTTGACTCGAGTTTGGATTTCAATGTTTGATTAATATGTTAGTAAGAAGTCAAGTAAGTCAAGGTTGATCAGATATTTGACAATGTCAGAAGTCCAATGAGAAGTTGGCAAAGAAAAATCCAAGTGGGTAAGGGAGGATCAACCACTTGGTGATCAGAAGTCCAATGAAAAGTTGGCAAAGGAAAGTCCAAGTGGGTCAGGGAGGACCAAACACTTAGTGATCGAAAGTCTTAACTGGAGGTTATGTAAGGGAAAGTCCTAACTGGAGGTTAGGCAAAGGTATGTCCAAGTGGGTCAAGGAGAATCAGACACTTGACATGAGTGAAGAAGTCCTAGCAGGTCAAGAGTGACCAGATGTTAGACAACGATGAAGTCCTGGCAGGTCCAGGTTAATTAGATATTAGGCAACGAGAAGATCTTAATAGGTTAAGGTTGACCAGATATTGGGCAACGAAAAGTCCCAACATGTCACGAATGACTAGATGTTGGGCAGAGAAAATCCTAATAGGTTGAGGTCAACCAGATACTAGGCAAGACCCAAATTCAGGCTTGAAAAGACTAAATTTAGGTTACCAATCGATTGGTAAACCCTAAATCCAGAATCCGGGGTTTAGGTTTGGGCAGTTGGCAAAGGTTTTCTCGTGAACAGAAGGTTAGACAATCGATTGACCCAAGTTTTTGCGAGAGAATAGAAGCTTGTTGAATTGATTAGCTGATATATTCAGCATAAGTCAATTGATTGACAATGCTTCTCCTCGAACATAAGGCCTTGGAATTGATTGGGGCATTCGATTGTGGGCTAAGCCAATCGATTGACCCAATCGATTGGATAGTTTTCTCGAGCGAACATAATGCCTTGGAATCGATTGGAGCAATCGATTGGGGGCTAAGACAATCGATTGGGTTGTTTTCTCAAGTGAACAAAAAGATTTTGAATCAATTGACTTAATCGATTGGAAGCTGACAAACAATTGGTGTGACTGACCAATCAATTGGTCAGGCGAAAAAAGAGTTGTTATGCAAGTTTGAATGGTTAAATCCGATGTGGCAATCAATTGGGGTAAGGTCAATCGATTAGCTGACAGAAATCAACTCGAGCAGCAATGCTATAAAGCGGTTTGAGTTTGGAGAAGAAGACGCCGATTCTTGAGGTTTTAGAGAGAAGTGCTACTGTATTTTTTAGTCATCACGAGGCTAACCAAAGCAAGAAAAGAGCAAACAAAGCAAGATTCCTATTTGTAAAGTCATTTTCGATTTCTTTTGTAATCTTGTTTGCATTTCTTGTTGGTTTTCTTGTAAGAGGTTTCTCCATCTCTGGAAAGTTTCTAAGAAGGAGAGACTTCATAGTGGAGCTATGATTGTTGGTGTAGACCCTTAAATTAGTCACCTCAAGGAGGTGAATACCAAGTAAATCTTGGAGTTGTCTGTTGGATCAGACTGACTAGTTAGAGAGGGGTAAATAGCCTACAAATAAAATTTGCTTCTCTTGCTTTTAACTTAGCAAGGATACACACATTAACAATAAAAGAAATGCATAAAAATAAAGTAAGGAGACTACGAATTTTACTTGATTTACAACCTGGGTGGTTGCTAATCTAAGGCAATATGAAGTGCACTATCGAGCTCCTTCTTCGACAATGGTTGGAGACGGAGTAGCCCCTTACAGCGTTTAAGAGCAAGAATCGAAATTACAGAGTTTAGAAATTAAGAATAGAGTGTGATATGAAATTTAGAGCCCAAGGGCTCTTTTTATAGCCTACTAGTCGAAGTGATCATTTTTGCTGACGTGACGGATTCTAGATGCCTTCGGTGATCCAGGACGCTTCCAATAGGCTGAGTTATTATCCGCTTCGTTGCTAACGTTCGGTTGATTTGGCATGTTGGAGGCGCTTGGAGTCATCCGAGGTGCCTCAAGTCATTCGGGGCGTCTCGGGTCATCCAAGGCGCCTCGAATCCCGCTAACAGCTCCTTCTGGTCAGCTGAGGCGCCCTGAGTCATTCAGGACGCCTTTAATTGTTGCTATCTGAGGAGCCTCGAGTCAACTGAGGCGCCTGAAGTATTCAGGGCGCCCTGAGTCATTCAGCATTGACCATTCCTCATTTTGCTCGCTTGGGTGATGCTCTAGTCGTCCTAAGTTGAGCTCACTCAAACCCAACTCCGACCTTCTCCTCGAGCAGACTTCCTCCCAGCTTCTCGTCCCTTGAACTGCATCCTTTTCACTCCATCGATGTATTCTTCCGCAGCTCCTCCTCCCTCAGATGCACCAAGCCCGTTAATTCCCTTCCCGTGTCATTTTTTCGCCGCTGCGTCTTTCACTCGATTTCTTGTGTTCCTAAGTCCTTGCACACTTAGACACAAAACATCAAATATCACAAGATCTAACTTAACTTAGTTGGCGTTCATATCAAAATCGTGGGTTACAAACAATCTCTCCCTTTTTTATGTGAACCAACCCAAGTTAAGTTAGAGTCTAACATAAATAATTTAATTTATGTAAAATTAAGATAAACATTTTTGCAAATAAGTACAAGCAAAAAAAGTTTGCAATCTCCCTCTTAACTTAACCCCCATTATTTCTCCCCCTTTGATCACATCAAAAAATAAGTGGGAAAAACAAAAATAATTTAGAAATTTTTTTAAAAAAAATCTAGGGGATGGACATATAGGATGCAAGTTTGTATATTTTTCAAACAATTATTTTTCACATAAAATAATTTCTAAGAATTATACTTCAAAATTTTCAAATAAAATCTAAAAAATATCTCGAATTGTTAAAAAATTCTGAATTTTTTTTATCAAGTTGTGGAATGCTAAGACTTAGGAAGAAAAATATTTTTTCATGAAAAATCATTTTTCTTATAGCGAAAACATTTTTTTTTATAGAAATAGTGATTTTTTAATTAAATACTTAAAAATAGATTTCAACGTCAAAACAACTTGCTAATTTTTATAAACATTCAAAATATAACAGTTATCTACAGAAAAATCAAGTTTTCAAAAATTAATTTTCGAAAATTTTCAATTTAATCTTTGAGAAATTTCTAATTAATAAATTTGATTTTCATTAAAAAAATTATTAAAAAATATTTAACCGTCAAAAATATTCCGAATTTTATTTCTTAATAGAAAATATGATGTTCTATCATAAAAAAAAAAATACTTGAACAGCATATTAAACTTTTTGCTAATACAATAAACTGTTTTAGAAAATTAATTTCTAATAAGTAAATACAAACAATTTAATTGGCTAAACATGATTTTAAAACCTAATACACATTTCTACATATTGAATTTATCAAAAAAAAATTTAGAATATGATTTCTTAAAATCTTTGCAATTTGGCCTTTATGATTTCTCAAATACCAATTTAAACCAAAGTGTTTATAATTTGAAGCATACGAAAACTATGTTTGAATATCTAAAACATTTTTCTAATTCTAATTTTTGAGTTTCTATTTGCTTCTTTAATTTTTCATTTTTATTTTTAATATTATCAAATTATTTTAATTTATTCTCTAAATCTAATTTATTTTTCTTTATTTCAATGATTTTTTTTTATTTTGCACAAAGATCTAGACAACATTTTTATGGCTTCATATAATTTATCGGATGTAAGAGTCATACCTCACTTATCATGTCGGACTCGTAGGTGGATGCTCCCCTTTCATCGATGCTTTCTTCGGATGAGCTTTCGATATCTTCTATTTGGTGAGTTGACATTAATGCTAGACCGACTATTTGCTTGTTCTCGGACTCTTCTGACGATGAGTCGCTCCATGTAGCCTTGAGGTTCTTATGTTTGTAATTGTCTTCCATTTTTCCTTTCTCTTTTCCCTTGTTTCTCAACTTAGGATAATTGTCCTTGATATGTCCTTCTTCATCGCAGTTGTAGCATCTTACTCTTCTTCTCTCTTTTCTCCGTAGAAGATTTGTAGCTTGTTTCTTATCAAAGTTGTTAGTTTTAAAAAAAAAATGCATTTTCCTTACCAGATAACTTTCTTGATCTTCGTCGAGAGATTACTCTGAATTTGTTTTGTTCTTCTTGACTTTTAGCGCTATGTTCTGATTCAGCTCACTTTCTTTTCTTAGTCTTGTACATCGAGACTCGTGTAATTCCAAAGTAGAAAATAATTCTTCTAAAGTACTTACCTCTAAATCTTTTGAAATATAGTATAAATCGACTATCGAGATCCATTCTTGAGTTTTTGGAAAAGCATTTAGAGCATATCTTAGTGAGTCTTGATTTGTTACCAATTCACCAAGGTTGTTGAGTCTTGTGATTAACTCCTTTAGCTTGGCGTGTAGTTGAGCAACTATTTCTCCCTTTTCATGCCGAAGGTTGCTGAGTTGGCTTCTGAGTAGATCTCTTCTGGCTAGTTTTGCTTTAGAGGTGCCTTCATGTAATTCCAGGAACTTCTCCCAGAGATTCTTGGCAGAGTTATAAGCGTCGATTCTATTGAGTTCTTGAGCCGACAGTACGCTCAAAAGGTGGAACTCAGCTTACCATTGGCTATGAACTCCTCTCTTTGCCTTTTCTTCCAACGGTGCTCTTTAAGTTCTTCGTCGTCTTCATTTTTGGGTTCTTCAAAACCAAGTTTAATTGAAGGCATAATGTCAAAGTCGGTTTTGAAGAATACCATCATTTTACACTTCCAAAGTGTGAACTCCCACTTGAACTTAGGTGGGTGGATGCTTAATCTGGTCATACTCCTTGTTGCTTTAGTCAGCGGTTAGTCCTTCTAATGTGATCCGGGATCTGATACCACTTGTTGGATCGGGTTGACCGGCTAGAGGGGGTGAATAGCCTGCAAATAAAATTAACTTCTCTTGCTTTTAACTTAACAAGGATACACACATTAAGAGTAAAAGAAATACATAAAAATAAAGTAAGGAGACTACAGATTTACTTGGTTTACAACCTGAGTGGTTGCTAATCCAAGACAATATGAAGTGCACTATCTATTGGTGCAATCGTCTTTGGGTTAAGGTTGACCAAGTTGACTAAGCTCGGGATGGCTTGAGCTTGATTTTCGATGTTTGAACAATATGTGAAAAAGAGGTCAAGTAGATCAAGATTGACTGAATACTTGACGACAAGTGAAAGTCCTAATTGAGGCTAGGCAAGAGGTAAGACCTAGATGAGAACTAGGCAATGGAAGTCCTAGTGGGACTAGGCAAATAGAAGACCTAGTTGAAAACTAGGCAATGAAAGTCCTAGTGGGACTAAACATTGAAAGTTTTAGTTAGACTAGGCAAATGAAAGACCTAGTTTGGAACTAGGCAATGGAAGTCCTAGTGGAGCTAGGCATTGGAGAAGTCATAATGGGACTAGGTAAACCTAGTTGAGAACTAAGTTAAGTCCAAGGTGGGTCGGCTGGGAGCTGAATATTTGACACAAGAGAGAAATCCTAGTAGGACTAGGCAAACATAGTTAGGAACTATGTCATGTCCAAGGTGGGTCAGTTGGGAGTTGAATACTTGGCACATGATCGAAAGTTCACGTGAGTCAAGGGGGACTTGACATGTGGCATAAGATGGAGCCAATCGATTAGGCAGTGTGTCAATCAATTGACTGAGTGAGTCAATTGATTCATAGTCTCTGTCGGGTGCACTGAAGGTTTCCCAATCGATTAGCAACCAATTGATTGGATGTGGGTTTGTCGCGAGGAAAAAGGGAGGCTGCAGAATCGATTGGGAAAATCTCCCAATCGATTGGCAGAAGTAAATTGTAAAGTGAATAGTAGGTTCTGTGATTGATTGGACAATCAATTAAGGCCTAATCTAATCGATTGACGTCTCTGGCTAATCGATTGGGCAATCAATTAAGGCCTAGTCAATCGATCAGGTGATCAATTAGGGTCATTTTCATGAGAGAACAGAAAGTGTAGGAATCTATTGAGCAATTGATTAAGCAGTTTTTTCTCTCACGAACAGTAGCTTTTGAATCGATTGGGTAATCGATTATAAGCTACCTAATCGATTAGTGAGACCTAATCAATTGGTATGTCTCACCAATCGATTAGTCAAGAGAAAAAGAGTCGTTCTATAGGTTTGAACGGTTGGATCTGACGTGACAATCAATTGGTGGGTAAGATCAATTGATTTGGAACCTTAGGTCAGCGCGATAAAAAGTATTTTCACGAAGATTTGAAGTACGAACGCTAACGCTAGTTCTTGAGATTTGGAGGAGAAGTGTGGTTGCACTTTCCAAGCATCAAGAAGCTAATCAAAGCAACAAGAGAGCAAGCTAAGCAAAATTTTATTATTGTAAATCGTGTTTGATTTCCTTTGTGTTTGCTTGTGCATTTCTTGTTGTATTTCTTGTGTTGAGATTGTACGAGGCTTTTCCACCTTCAGGAAGGAGGTTTTCATAGTGCATATGTGAGTGAGGAGAGTGAATCCTTGGATTAGTCATCTCAAGGACGTAGAGACCAAGTAAAATCCTAAGGTGTTAGCATTGCTTCAAGTTTCCTGTTGCAACAACAAATCGAAGAAGCGATCGGAGCTAATCACCCCCCTCTAGCTCTCTACATGTCCTAACACAATCAAACTCCTTCTTCGACAATGGTCGAAGGCAGAGTAGTCCCTTACAGCGTTTAAGGGCAAGAATTGAAATTACGGAGTTTGAAAATTAAGAACAGAGTGTGATATGAAACTTAGAGCTCAAGGGCTCTTTTTATAACCTACTGGTCGAAGTGACCATTTTTGCTGACGTGGCAGATTCCAGGCGCCTCCAGTGATCCAAGGCACCTCCAACGGGCTAAGTTGTTATCCACTTCGTTGCCAACGTTTGGTTGATTTGGCATGTTGGAGGCACCTGAAGTCATTCGAGGCACCTCGAGTCATTCGGGGCGCCTCGAGTCATCCAGGGCGTCTCGAGTCATCCAGGGTGCCTCGAATCCTGCTGTCACCGTTATCCTCTCCGCAATTGCTCTTTAACGGTTCCTTCTGGGTAGCTGAGGCACCCTGAGTCATTTAGGGTGCCTTCAATCTCTAGTATCTGAGGTGCCTCGAGTCAACTGAGGCACCTCGAGTATTCAGGGCACCTTCAGTCATTCAGGGTGTCTTGAATGGTCAATTTCAGCATTGACCATTCTTTGTTCCACTCGCTTGGGTGATGCTCCAATCGTCCGGAGTTGAGCTCACTCGAACAGGGGTGAATATTTTGTTAAATCGAATCGAACTGAATCGAATTAACTAAAACCAAACTGAACCAAATTTTTTAGAGCAAACTAAATCGATCAAAATTTTTAACAAAAATCAACTAAACCGAACCGAAAAAAAATCGATTAATTCGTTCTAAAACTGAATTAACCGAACTTTTACTCCTCCTTCAGCGCTCCTCTTCTCCTTCGACGCTCCTCTTCTCCTCCGGCAACGGATTGTCGATGCCAAGGGTGGTGCTATCCGAACCCATACCAGCAGTCGCACAATCGACCTCCCAAACAAAACAAGCGAAAGGAGCAGAATCCGTCGCAAAAAAGTAAGAAACAAATCACCTAATCGAGGGATGCAGGCTGCGGTCTTGGTCCGAATCGCCGGGCTTCCTCTCCAATCGCAGAGGGTCTCCCTGCCCGATCTATCCTCGTCCAGTGTCGTGAGCCGAAGACGAGGTCAAGGAGCCAACTAGGGCTCCCAATGGAAGATTCCTCTCTAGTCATGGAGGGTCTTCTTACCCTATCTGTCTCATCCAGTGTCGTGGGCCGAAGACAAGGCCAAGGAGCCAACTAGGGCTCCCGGCGGGAGGTGGAGGCGCGGGAGAGCAAGCCAGGGTGGTTGCGCATACGAGGAGGTCCAAATCGCCCGACTTGCTCTTTTGTCATGGAGGGTCTTCCCACCCAATCCGCCCTCCTCCTGCGCCATGGTTGTCGAAGCTGAGGGGGAAGGGCGTCGAGCAAAAGTGAGGAGGAGCACCAATGTCAGTTGTCACTGGCATCGGTTGTCTCGGGGAGAAGGGGCGAGGTCGCGGGGAGAAGTCGTGTGAAGTGGCATGAAGGAAAAGTCACATGATGCAGTTACGACGTGAGGAGTTTACCGATTTTAAATCGGTTTTTTCAGTTTAACCGAATAACAGGTTTTAAAATCGAAATCGAACCGAATAACCCGAATTAACTGATTTTTTGGAGAAAAAAATTGAATTACCGAAATAATCGAGAATTTTAAAATTTAATCGGTTCGGTCTGTTGGAGTTGGAAGGTTGCAAACAAAGTTTCACATTGAAAATACATGGGAAAGATCATGGGTTTATAAGGGAAAGATCTCTCCATTGGTATGAGACCTTTTGGGTAGAGCCCAAGAGCAAAACCATGAGGGCCTAGGCC
>JBBUKS010042002.1:0-10539 GCA_038050645.1 Hedychium gardnerianum | reverse complement strand
CACCCCCATCCTCTCGGGCAACAGAGCAGCCTTGTCCACAAATGCTCATGCTGGTTTTTATTTATAGGCATAAAGCTACAACAGCAGCGCTTGCTACTTACCGAAGAAAAGGTGGATTGTGACAACTCTCCCTCTCTAAGCACAAGTGAAAAACGGAAAAGCATTAAAGACACCGGAGTACGTTTCACCCACTACGCTCCTGTCCTCGTTCGCTTCGCTAGCAAGCAACCCTCTTCTACCAAAACGAATTAAAAAGAAATAAATATCTCGAAACCCGGAACGCCGGTTCCGTGTCCCACCACACACCTCGAACACCATCATTAAAAATATTTTTAAAAAGAAGATAAAGCAGAAAAAGATAGCATATTTCATTGGAGCAAAACAGATTACAAAACAAATAATACTTGATGGACAAAGATAGACTGCTACGAAAGACGAGTCGTCCTTATTTGAAGCCCCTGTTTTCGTGCTCAGCGCCTGGCGCGCATCGGTTAAGCTGCAGAGGGCACATTTGAGGTGGACTTGATGAACCAAATACCAAAGCAGGAAAATAAGATGAACCTTGCTTGGTGAGGGGTTCTTATTTTTGACGCATTTGCTACCATAATTCCATCGACCGAGACAACACGACCATGGCTTTATTGCACGCTGTACCCTGTTTAAACTGCAGCCACCGCCACCACCGGCGTCGTCAAAAAAAAAACAAGATCAATAATCCCTAACTAAAGATGTGCTTTTGGCGTTTGTTTCTACTGAAAGTTAACCTAATCGCTAAGGCAACCACTATGATGCGGTGAGTATGATGTTAGTGGGGCCGAGGCGGTCAGTACGTCCACTCCTGAGGCAGTCCAGTCTCGTGAGAAGTTGCGACTGCTGCTGCTGCTGATGCTGGAAAGGCTGGGAGCCCGGTCGGCGGTTGCGTGCTGAGCTTGTGGTGGGGCTTCTTGTGATGGGACGGCACGACGCTGCTTCGCCCAATGAGAGCATCTTGGGGAAGGAAAAAAAACTTACGGTTTATTTTAGAGTAAAAACAGAATTGCTTCGAGGGATGGCATTTGAAAAGAGGGTAACGAAGAATCACCGTGGCTGAGAACAAAGCCTCCAGCGCAGCGTGGTTGAGCTGCGAAATCATCAAGGTTCAGGTTCAAGGCTTGTACTACCCTGTCGGGCACTAAAACGGTAGAGCAGCCTGTGCAGATCGAAAGAAAAGATGATCAATCGAAGAACAGCTTGAATTTTAAAGGCAAGGGACAAAGGATGGTGCGAACCCTTAGTGGCAACCAAATTGAATCACAAGGGAAAAGACAAAAGAGAAATACAGATTGGGACATAAGGTGGTGTACCTGTCTTTTTCTTTGGTTCGAGCTGGTTGACGGCAGTGCGGGGAAGGAAGACACCAGTACCGGCGGACTCCTTTCGGGCTCCTGCAGTGTGCAGGAACACAGCACGCATGCCAGACCCCGGTAGGGAGAGTGGCGGATGTGGTTGAGCCGGAGGGGGTTTTCGCAACGGTGGCCACGCTGATGCTGGAAGATCCAAGGGACGACAGTTGAGTGTTTCGCAGTACCGTCCGCAGCCGGCGGTTGGTTTGAGTTTGGCCTGTTTCACCCAGGCCGCCGCCGAGAGCTGCTGCTTTATCGCAAGTTGCCTCTTCAACTGGTAAAACTACAGAAAGAAAGTCAGGCAGGCTTCAGAAATCTCCGAAAATGAAGAGGATAGTGTACTCACACGAGCAGCTTGTATCTGTTGCTGGCTAAGAACAGGATTCGGGGCCAAAAAACCGGCCTCGGCTTTCTTCGGAGCAGAGGCAGTCGGCGAAGTCCTATGCGCCCCGAGAATTCCCCGATGATATAAGCTCTCTTGACGGCCGAGTTCGTCGAGTCGCAAACGCATCACCTGCCCCGCTGCCTCGTGCAGCATATCACGAGGGTTTTCCGCCTTCCCCCTCTGCTTTAGCGGGGACAACGTCGGCGGCGACGACACCAACGAGGGTCCATTCGGGCTCCCCTTGTTGGAGGAAGCCGCCCACGCACAAAGCGTGGACTGAGGCGAGCCGGACATACCCTGCATGCAAACCTCCCAAAAATGAGTCGGAAAAAAAATCCTCAAATAACAAACAGAAATCCCTACCCTCGAGTTGTCCGCCGCTCCAGCAACTACCTCGACCTCCTTGTCGTCGTCTTGCAGAAAGTAATGAGCCATCTGCTTGGTGAGCCCGGCCACGTAGTCCTCCTCCTCGTCCGTGACGGACTCCACCGGCGAGTCCAGATTCGCCGCGAACCCAAAAGGTAACTCTCTACGCAAGCCAACCGCAGGTAAACCGGCCGCCTTTCCATCGCCGGCGCCCTTTCCGAGAAAGAACTCGTGGTCGCCAAGGATCTCGGCGGGCAGCCAAAACTCCGCATCCTCAAACAACTTCGCCATGGAAGATCTCTGTGTCCCCCTTGGAGCGGCGGGTAAAAAAAGGGAGGAAGGTGAAGGGACCGATGGCGGAGGATGGGGGAGGCGGTGCGGGGCTTGCGGGCAGCGAAAGGAATGATGGCGATGCTGCTCCGCCGCTCGCTCACCTCTGCGTCCAACACTCAAACCCTGGCTCGCCTCCTCCGATAAAAAAAGAAAGGAGAAATGGGAAAGAGAGAGAGCGCGATAAAAGAGGCCGAAGAGGAAGCAGCAGGACTGCCTTTTATTTGCGAGCCGCTGCTCTCCTTTCCCTTTTTCTTTTTTTTTCTTTTCTTTTTCTCTCTTGGGAGGATGGAAAGTGGGCGGAAAGGAAACAGACAAGGGAAGCCAAGACAGAGGACTGCCAGTTCCATCCAACCTTTTTAATAATTATTCATCATTAACTCAACAAATAAACTAATTATTAACAAATCTTAGTATTCAACTTGCTTAATCTTAACTAGAACGATCTCACTCAATCATGTGAGAAAAAATAATACGCATTGTTTACGTTTTATAAACATTAGCTCAATAATTTAACTTGATTATCGAAATTAATCATGTTGTTGATTGGGTTAGGTGAAAAGCTAAATTCAAATATCTTTGACAAATTTTTTGTTAAATGAATGGATTTGAGTAAGCTCTTATGGATAATGAACAAACTTTAATGCTAACAAATTTGACTCGCTTAATTTGTTCGTAGCCGTCTCTCGTCGAGTTGTATCTTCGAACGGAATCAGGAATCAGGAATCTCCATGAAGTCGTGGTTGATTGCGAAGATTCCGTCGTAATATTATTTGTTTTTTTTTTTAATTTTGTCTGATAAATCAGGGGAATATTTAAAATTTTAAATCCACCCCCTCTTTGTCTCTTTCCATCCCTCAACCTTTTCCGTCGGCCCAAGGGCTCTCTCTCCGTTTGTGCAGTAACGGAGACAAGCCGGGCCCCACGTGTACGCTACTACTAGTACCCTCACTCACTTTCGTCTCGCGGACGTCACGCGCGTATTAAATTGGGATTAGGGAAGCAAAAACAATAACTTTTTTTTTTTTAAAATATCGATTTAAAATATAAAAAAAAAATATTGACGAAAAAGCAGACGGAATTAGCTTAAGTCGTCATGTTTACTTAAACTGGACGGTTCGAATTCCCGCCGAAAGAGGCCGGGAAATCTTTCATTTGCTCCAAATCAAATCTTCGATACTCGCATATAAGGATGAGCAAAATTTTTAATTAAATTAAATAAATTTATTAAATTGAACAATTTAAATTTTTAATTTATTTTTTTTAAAAAAATAATTAATTTAATTCAATTTTAATTTTAATTTTTTTTATTTGATTAATTATATAGATGGAATAAATCAATTCTTTTTTATAGAATTAAAATTTTAAATCGAGACTAAAATTTTATTAAATTCAATTAAAATTTTTTATCATGATTAAAATTTTTGATTAATTCAATTAAATTAATATTTTTTCATTTGATTTTATTTTATCAAACAAATTTGATCGATTTAATTTATGAAAAAAATATTAATTTAATTTAATTTGATTTAATTTTAATTGAATATTCTTTCGCATAAGGTCGAAGGAATGCCCATCGCCTTTCCGCTACACTCGACGCCGTTGATTTCAATGTTTACTAAGGTGGGACCTTCCAAGGGATCACTTCGTCTCGAGGTTTTTACTTGTTTTTTTTTTCCTAAATAAGAAATGGCTTTTATAGGAGGACGTTAATATTCTGATTAATAAATAAATATCTTAAAGTAAAGCAGAGGAAGGTATCTGACATGTCATCGGCACGCCGAGACGTGCACGCGGATCGCTGAGATGGACGGGCAGGATGCGACGGCGGAGCGCCGCGACTGGACCCCACGCAACCGAGCCACCGACCGCACCGGCAGTCGTACGCCTCACATGGCGAGGTGAGCCCGTGACAGGCTGCCAACTTACCGGACGCCAGCTCATCCCGATCCATGTTACATCTGCCCTCCCGCCGTGATCGATATCGGGTCGGGTTCGAATTCGTGGATCGCATGGTGAAATATTCCAGGAACCCGAAACCGTTTGCAGGTTTTTTTTTTTTTCCTTCTGTTTTAATAATTAAATTTTAAATTGCATAAAAATGCTGATCAATAACTACTCATTGATTATGCAATTTATAGACAATTGGATCGGATAAAGAAGCCACAAGAAAAGTTTGATGCATTGAATGAGGTGTTGGTCCGGAACACAATCGAACTCGATTTGCATGAACTAATAAATGAATCTTAGAAAGATAATTAAAAACAGGTGCAAAATTATTGCATTGGTGGAGTACAATTAATTTCCACCTAAACATATCACAAGTTTGACACAACGTTGTCGGAGTGATTACGTTTCTCTTGCGATAAGGGTGAAGACACGTTGAAACTAGAATACATTTTTTTTTAATTCTTAATTTCCATTAAATATTGTATTTTTTATTTAAAAAAGACATCCCAATTTTTTTTTAAAAAATATGATATTAGGGACAATTTGATTAAATTTATTGTATTTAATATTTTAATCGTAAATAATTAACTCGGGCATAATTTGATTAAATTTAAATATCCGCGCCCCTGAAAGAAAATAAGAATCGTTGGTTGTATTCGAGACTTAATTTTAAAGTTGATTAATATGTTTATTAATATATTAACATGCAATAGGAAAGTTGTTTTACATTAGTGGCTAAGAAAAACAAAATAAAAAGAATCTACTCGCTAGCCGACAAATGAGGAACAATTTTAGTTAAATAATGGAAGTTTGAGGTTGATGGTAACAATTAAATTAATATTTATTTGTTTGAATCTCGGTCAAAATTATCATTGAAAAAATGGGTGAATTTTTTAATGTAAATTTTAAAACATATATATTTTTAGTTGTACTGTTTGTGTTTTTTCCAATCATTGTACAATGCCACACTGTTGATGTCTATGACTTATGATAATTTATCACGCAACAATAACAACACGCCAAAAAATTATATCGTACGTCGTTGTTTGGTTATTGATACACTCCATCAGTATTTGTTTTTGAAAAAATATTATAGATTTTTTAAAAAAATTGAAGATTCTTGAACCAATTATTTGGAGATTCTCGTCGAAGGATCCAGCTCGAGGGTGTTGACAACGTAACAAGGCGACAAACAAAGGCAGCAGTTGATCGGTGAACAAGAAGTGTCTGATACATGACAAGGATGCATTAACAACACAACTCAACACCTACTCGTTCAAACAACTCCGACAATTAAATTACTGTTCTGATCCAATTAAATTACTCGTAAAACAAGAAGTAAAAAACAAATTTTTGATGATTTTATTTTATACACTTTCAAAATGAAGGTTTCTTGGCATCTATTATTCTAAATCCATTGAAAAGATTGTGTTTCTTGACACTCGACAACACACTGGATTCACAACTTCGAAAAGCTTCCTTATAGCGAAGAACAACAAAAAAATCATCATTAGAATATTGGATTCGACTGGCAATACATTAACGAACTTATGCTTAGTAAAAGGAAGACGGAATACGAAGGAGTCAGCGAATACGATGAACGATACGCCCTGTGCACTAGTTCCATTAAGCTTCATGAGCTCAATTAATGGATTTAATCGTTCTTCTTTCTTTTGCAAAAGAAAAGAATGGATAGTTGAAACAAGATGAAAATTCAATAAAAACGAACTCGACAAATGTAGCCATTTAATTATAATATTATGAAATAACCAAATTCCTATAGAACACAAAATAACCCTCTTTGGCATAATAATCTCTGAAAAAAATTAATAGTTTAAGATTTCAATCCTTGTTCAATTGAAAGACTAGCATTAACGTGTTTTCTTTTAGCAAAACACAGGGAGTCATGAATAGATTAAATCTGATTGTTCAGTGGAGGATTATCTCGGTAAGGAACCCTAAGTCGTTCTAAAATACAACTGTGTCCAACATGGTTCCTAAAGTTTGGATTATGTTTGAAGACATCAAGTTAGACACATGCTCTTCCAGATGTTTCTTTGCGTCTTGCCTCCCAACGTTGGCAATGGCCAATTTTTCTGGTGGAAGCTCATCCTCCTCCTGAACTGCTTTGTTATATTTGATAGCCAGATCCAACATTTCCTGATAATGTAGCAATCATACATAACGATTACAAGAGCTAGAAAGCTATATATTTTTTTTTCTGAACTACAACTATTTACTATTCCAGCGTGTTCTATCATGAAAATAACAACTTAGGCGTAGCATCACATATTGCATACCTGGACCGTCAGCTCGTTGGTTTTGGAATGAGTGTCAAATGGCCGAAGGATCAACCCATCTGTCCATTTCTTTTTATGCAGGTTCAGCAACATTTTCTCCTCGAGCTCATTCTTCCTATAATTTATTGCGATAGAATAGTAATGCCGATTCAGCCCATGGATAAGTGCCTGGTAAACAACACCGAGATGTAAACCAAGTATGGAAAGATGACTAATTCAGTATGACCGAGAACAATATTCAACATGTACTCAACCTGTATGGATGGCTTGTTGAGATGTCCAACATTGGATGTTGTTTGGCGCGGTTCCTGGCCAAGCATCATTGTCTGAGGATTGATCAAGCGAAAAGCATCAATAACCACCTTCCCCTTCACACTCTGTATTGGGTCTACAACAACAGCTATTGCCCTTGGATTGAGTGCTTCAAAACTCTGCAGCAAGCCACCTCATGTAAGATAATGTAAAATTGTTATGGATGTGTTTATTTCTACTTTGAAAATATTTTGTAGCCAAATCATATCAGCAAAGACATATACACACATATTGAAGCAGCAGAAGAACAAAGGCTTAGGTGATTAGCAGAGGACTACATACCTGCTGGGTGTTTATATCAACACCAGAAAGCCAGCAACCAAAGCCTGGGTGAGAATGGTACCATCCGACAACCATTTCGGGTCTGCAAAATTAGAATCACAATGAAACAATTCCATATCTAGAATTTAAAAGCCAAAGTCTCAAAAATTTCAGCAGTAGTCAAATGATTGAATGATATAACTAAAACATAAGAATAAGCACACATATAAGGTTAATTGGACTGAGCTAAGAGGTAAAACCCTCACTGTTTCTGTTTACTGAACAAAGGACACATATTTCACTGAAACCCATGAGGACACACAATGGCACCTTTCACCAACCCTGATGCGTAGTTGATTGACACAGCAAACCCACCAACCAAAATGAAAAGGTTCAACATCTACCTTTTCCACATTTGTAGCCAAGTAATCTAGCATTAGAATATTTGAAGTCATCAACACAGCCTTTCCAAATTTCATCTCATCTATGCTCAGTAGGACCACAGAAATCACAATAAAAATAAAATCTATGGAACTTCGTTCTTCTGTGATCCAATTTTTTCCCATCAAGCTCACACAAATTTCATATTTACTGTGATGCTTTCAACTCCATGACTACAATGTTATCTCAATGAACAGAAAATCAAACCTTTCTAGGGCAACTTCTACTAGCCAATAAAGATCCGATCCTCCATACGTTCAATACATAATTAATTTAAACAATGAACTGTTGTTTAAATTTATCAAGGATAGCTAACAGATTGTAAATGCTGCAGTGTTGAGTATCAATTCTAGGTGAACAAGCACTTGCCAATCCTTAAGGAACCACAATCCAAAACTTCACAGACGGCAATAAAACAAAAGGAACTATAATACATACAATAAACAAGCTCAATTAACCGAAATATATGCACACATTGTCCGATAGTTTCAATAGTCATACTACTTATAAAAAGGTGAAATTAACCAATACTATACACTTGAGAGGAAGGGTAAAACAAATTAAAAATAGAAAAAGTATCACACAGGAATCAACTATCTATGCAACAACAGAAACCACAAAAATTAGAAACATTGATTCATGTAAGATGTTAACAAACATGCAAAGTGATGTTTGAAATTGATGGAAAAGTGGCTACTAGAAGATAACAAACATTAAGTAACCAAGTAACCATCATTGTTCTCCAGACACACTAGATAAGTAAAATAGGGTGAATCATAATCAATTAATTGAAGCTTGAAACTCCATATCAAACATGAAAAACAGCAGGTGTCCTTAAAGTGAAAGTGAAATCATAGTTAACTAATGCACAATTGATATTCCTTTCATCTAAATTGCAAACATATAATAGTTTCACAACATCAAACCAACTTGATCGAGAATGATTGACCTTTAATAAACTACGCATTAGAGATAATGTTCTATTAGGGAGATGCTCATAATCATGACTAATGCCATGCCCCAAAACAAGGTTAAAAAATAAAACAAAATAATTGTAGAGATAGTAAATTGAAAGAAATCTTATCCCCTTTCATTTCATCATAAAAGATGATCTAGGTGTCAACATGACAAAAAGTTGGTTCAGCAAAAGATAACGACATCCTCCAAACCAAGATGTATGCCTCATGCCAGTCATTTAGTACAACATAAAAGCTTAAGTTATAGAAGTGCATTTTGATTTGCCATCCTGAAGCATACTTCTGCACACGTTATCAAGTGAAATTGAGAAACGGAAATGCAATCAAAAGGTTATATAAAGGATAACCAACAGAACAATATTGCAAATCTGAAACAGAGATCAGTATCAACTTAAAACTCTGCTACCTCACTGCAAACATAGGCCTTTTTTGTCTTTATCTTCGTATGGTGTTAATCCTTTGCCATATAATACATTGATTTATTTAAAATAACATGTAGGAAATCCTAGATATGCATACAAATGCATGCTGTGCCAGAAAGGTCCTTTTTAGCCCGGGACATCTAAAAATCATGGATGATGATAGTTGACACCCAACCTTTTTATCCTGGCCAATTAATCAAGGAATGATAGTCTTATTGAAAACACTCAGATCGTTTTGTTTCAAAAAAATTACTTGCCCATTGTTGTCTTTCCAAAAACGATCAGTGTGAAAAGTGCTAGGCGAATACTATGTTTAAACAACACCCACGGATGTGCATTTCACAGTTGATGCACACATTTGGACAAGTGATCCAACCTATGAGGCTATGAATTACAACCTACCCACTAATTTTCCCACAAAAGGATCATTATGAGCACAATGAATAGTTTCACAAATCAATATTCATTATTCCCATATACCTAAAAGAGATATAAGTTATGAAGCATATTGATTTGTCTTTATGAACACAAAATTGAAAACCCCTAGAGCCATAAGCAGAAACTCCAACTCGAATCAACAGTACAAACTCAGTTAAACAATGGGCAAAAAAGGAAGTAAATTCATCCCAAGCACGCAGATCTAGAGAAGATCAGCAAATCTGACAAAAAGTACCGAAAGAAATAAATTCTAGGAGAAGGGAAAAAGAGAGACCTTCCGGTCTGCTTCAGCATGTCGAGCATGTTGGTCTGGAAAACGTGATCAACGGCCTCCACACTGACTCCCGTCCCGCTCTGCGGCATCGCGAAGACGTCGACGACCCTGACGGTGTACTCGTCCACGAACTCCCCAAGCATGAGCCCCATCACCTCCATGGGCACCCCGGCCCTCCCTGTTTCCCCAACATCAAAACAAACCCTAATCTTAGACTGATTTAAACAAAAAACTCTCCATCAAGGAAGAGCTGGAAATCTAAGGGTCGTCAGTCGCAATTACCGTGCTTGAGCATCTTGAGGAGGGCGAGAGAGGAGATGTAGACCTGCTCGGCGGAGTCGAGTTGCGGGGAATCGGTCGGCGGGTGGCCCATCCCGCCGGCACCCGAGAAGATGCGATGCAGTCTTTCCATCCCTTGCATTTCTTCGTCTACTCCACCCCCTGATGCCCCACCCCTTCGTGCTGCCGCTCTGATCGACAGCCGTCGCGTGCAAATATAAGAACGTGAACGAAGCGATAGGTTGAGATGGTAAATAGAGAAAGATCCTGTGCTAGTGGCCGTCAGATTCTCATCAAACGGACAATAGTACTTCTCGGTTGCCTTGGGCCACAAGGCAAGAAAGGTAGTGAGGCCGGATGAACCCAAGTTAATTCCACAGGTGAGCCGAATCACAATCGGTCCGCCAGCCAGATGAACCCGG